>JAPVLO010004592.1:0-14405 GCA_027257055.1 Cephalopachus bancanus | reverse complement strand
AGTTTAGACATAGGAAATTCATTTAAGTCATGGTAAGGTTTTATAATTTAAGAATAAGTTTTAATTGTTATAGAATTAAAGGACACTATGTTAAACCATAATAGATTAATAGAATAACGGAGTCATTTAAGTAAACTTATAGATTATAGTATAGTGTTAAGTTGATAATATTAATCGTTAAAAATATTAGGAGTCAGTAAACTTGGATTTAACTTAGAAAAGTTTTTGCATTAATCAGGGTCTGGAACAAAAAGTATAGTGTGAATGATTTATTGAACATTATGAAAAACACTTTGAACAATCTGTATTAAAATTGTATACCTGTAAATTTAATGTAAGTTTTGTGAAACACGTCATGTATCATGGAATTGTAATTGTTTGCTTGGAACTTGCACGTCTAGTGATGGTCTTGTGATGCGTAAATTTGCATAAGAATTTGTACGCCCCCAACAAGTGATTATCATATTGTTGGAGGGTATAGAAAAAAAGTATATAATTTGGAAGGAGTCCAAATAAAATTTGGCTTCAGTCCTGATCATACTGTTCCCAGAAGAACTGCCTCAGAGTGATCTCTTCTCTCCATCTTGATCCACTGTTGCGGTCCTAACCCACCCTTATAAGTCGGGGCTGGCAAGTCCCCGGCAGGTAGGTTATTCTTGGTTGAAATTGTTTATCTTTTAGGACTTTGAAGATAGGGGCTCCAAGCTCTCCTAGCCTGCAGGGTTTCTGTAGATAAATCTGTTGTTATTCTAATTGGTCTTCCATGGTAGGTCACCTGGCCTTTTTCCCTTGCTTCCTTTAGGATTTTTTCTTTTATACCTATTTTGTTTAGGCGAATTATTATGTGCCTGGGAGTTGGTCTTCTCATTTGTTGTCTTGCAGGGGTTCTCTGAATCTCTTGTGTTTGAATTTTTGCAACATTGATTAGATAAGAGAAGTTTTCTTGAATAATCTCATGGAAAGTTGTTCCAGTGTGGTCTCTGTCTCTCTTTCTGCCTCAGGAAGGCCAATTACTCTTAAGTTTGGTCTCTTGAACTGATCGTTCATCTCTTAAAGGTTTTGTTCTGTGTTTTGAAGCTTGTTTTCTGTGTTTTTAACAGTTTGGGTTAGTTCTATATTTTGGTCCTCAAGCTCTGAGATTGTTTCTTCTGCTTGGCTAATTCTGCTTTCCATGTTTAGCAGTTTGTTATTTATTTCATTCACGGTATTCTATATTACTGCTATCTCATTTATCAGCTCCTTCCTAGTTTCTCTTGTCTCTCCTCAATTCTTTTTAATCTCTCCATTAATGTCTTGATATCTAGGTTTGTAGTTTGAGACCAGTCATTCTGGGGGCTCTTCGTTGTTCGCATTCCAAAGTCAGTTTTCTCAGTGTCTGCCCTCCTAGGGGTCTGGGAGAGACCCATATTCTTCTTTTGGCGTTTCTTCATTTGTGTAGATTTTTCTCTCTCTCTCCCTTTCCCTCCCCTTCTTTAATTCTGTTTTTCATGGAGGGTGGGGTTGCTTTTGCTTCACTTGTGCAATCTCCTGTTCTTTCTTATGAGGGTCCTCTGGCTTTGTTCACTTTTGAGGCTGGAGTGTGGGCTGCAGGCTGTACTTTTTGCAGTTTTGAGGCTTAATTGAGGGGGAAGCTGTGATTCAGAATCTATCTGCTGATTCCAGCATCCACCAACAGGTGTATGGGCACACTGGAACCTGTTTCCCACTGCCTTACAATCTGTCTGTGCAGTGGGATGTAGGTTTGGTCCCTGGAACAAAAGGAGGTACAAAAGAGGAAAATAATGGAGAAAGTGGAAGTCAATAGGAAGTTAGAAAGAGAGAAGAGTGAGAAGGAAAACAGACATACATACCAACTAAGAGGTGAAAAGGAGACACAAGACCAGAGAGAAAAAGACATGCAAGCACAATTCGCTAACGAATACCGGTAGCTACACATAGATAGACCAATAAAATCATGCCTTTTAATGTGTTTTCCCCAACACAAACAGATAGTGTAAGTCAAAAAGCAAACAAAAGTGAGCAAAACAAACAGTCGAAATGATAAAATCAAAAGTCAAAATAAGAAATCAGATTAGCTCTGGAATCTTTCCTGACTTTCTAAAGTCTCTTCACCTCTGATCTCCAGCCTCTCCCCTTTGCTTTCATTGCAGGCAGCTAGATTTATTCGCAGCTTGGGTTTGTTCTTTTAGCCTGCTGCCTGAGAGATCTGTGACACTTAGTTGCCTGCGTCTGATTCAGCATAGGGGAAGGAATTTGTCTCCTGTTTAGTGATGTTACCTTAGGAACCGAGGTGGAAGCTGCTCATAGGTGGGTGGGGCAATGGAAATCTCTGCCTGGAAAGTGGCCAAGGTGTCAGCTCCTCTTTTGTGGATCCTTTCTCTCTGCTTGTCTGGGTCCCTGGGCAATTCACTATCATGGGCTGTGGTGACATGCGAGGCACCGGGGATAAGCTGCACATGTGGGTGTTGGGTCCGGTGTGCCTCCAGCAAGGCTGGGTGGAGGAGGGAGTCCAGAGTTCCCTCCACTAGAGCTGAGAGCCTCTGATCAGCACCTCCTTAAGCTATGCTGTTCCCTTACACAAGCATGGGGTAACAACCTGGGTGCCTCAGCCAGTGTGGGCCCAGAGCTCCAGAGCTCCAAAGGGCAGGCAGTGAGTGGCGAGAGTGGCCCTGGGCTCCTCACAAGGTACTTTAGCCAGAGATGTAGCCAATATCTCTGAGGGGCAGGTGCCCAGAACCTCCCTAGGTGACCGGCAGCTTGGTGCTGGGTGCCGGGCAAGATGAAATAGCCGGGGAGGGAGCTGAGACCCGAGACTCCCGCATGGGTGGGGGTCACATAAAGTGGAGCAGCAGCAGCCCGGGGGCTACAATAAGTTCTTTTCTAGTCTCCTACCAAACACCCAAATACATAAATCAAATATTGTTAGAGTTGAGAGGGAGATAGGACTAAATACAATAGTTGCTGGACTTTTCACCACTCCACTTTCAGCAGTGGACAGATTATCTAGGCAAAAAAATCAACACAAAACCATTGGACATAATCAACACTATAGACCATATGGATCTAATATACATGTGTAGAACATTTCATACAACAGTTGCAGAATAAACATTCTTCTCCCCAGCACATGAAACATTCATCATAATTGACCATATCTTAGTCCACAAAAGAAGTCTCAAAAATTCAAAAAAATGGCAGCCATATCCAGTCTCTTTTCTGACCACAATGATATGAAACTAGAAATCAATAACAAGAGAATCTGAATACTATATAAACACAGGGAAATTAAAAAATATGCTCCTCCCCTTTAAAAAGTAGACAAAGGACATGAACAGACACTTCTCAAAAGAAGATATACGGGCAGCCAACAGACACATGAAAAAGTGCTCAGCCTCACTCATCATCAGAGAAATGCAAACCAAAACCACATTGAGATACCACCTAACCCATGTGAGAATGGCCATCATTAATAAAACAAACAACAACAGATGCTGGCGAGGACGTCAAGAAAAAGGAATGCTTCTACGCTGCTGGTGGGAATGCAAACTAGTACAACCTCTTTGGAAGACACTGTGGTGATTTCTGAAAGAACTGGAAATTGACCTTCCCTATGACCCAGCAATTCCCCTATTGGGAATATACCTGGAGGAACTCAAATCATTCTACAAAAAAGAGACCTGCATACGTATGTTTGTTGCAGCTCTAGTCACAATAGCAGAAACATGGAACCAACCGTGTTGCCCATTGAGGCTGAATTGGATTTAAAAAATGTGGTACATATACACAATGGAATATTATGCAGCCATAAAGAAGGACAAATATATGGACTTTGCAGCAACTTGGATCGATTTGGAGTCAATCATACTAAGTGATTTATCACAGAAACAAAGAATAGAGTTCCATATGTTCTCACTCATAAGCTGACCTTGAACAATTATAATGCTATAAGAAAGTGTTTGGCAGTAGTGGGAAACTGTCAGGGGAAGGGGGTTGGGATTGGCATTTGAGGGAAACTGCTAGGGGAGGGACCGGCATACCTCATCAACTAGGGTACCTGCATGATCAATGTTTATATACCTATCCCTGAATTGTACCCCACATCTTTAAAATAAAAAAATAAATAAATACAATGAATAATATATAATAAAATAAAAAAATATATGCTCCAGAAGAAATTATGAAGAAAATTTTAAAATTACCAAAACCTGTAGCACAGCAAAAGCAGTACAAAAAAGGAAGAATAGGAAGCTTATAACAATAAATGCCTACATTAAAAAGTAGATAATATCAAATAAATAACTCAATGATACATCATGAAGGACTGAAAAAGCAAGAGCAAGCCAAATCCAAAATTAGTAGAAGAAAAGAAATAAAAGTTAAAGCAGAAATGAATAAAATTGTGACTAAAAATTTGATAAAGTGAAATATCAAGTTCTGAAAAGATAACTATAATTGACATTGACCCACACTAACAAAAAGAGAGAAACCCAAATAAATAAAATCAGAGACAAAAAGATATTACAACCAATACCACAGAAACTCAAAGAATTATTAGAGCTATTTTGTGTAGCTATATCCAATAAGTTGGAAAACCTAGAAGATATGAATAAATTCCTAGATACGTATAACCTACCAAGATTGACTCATGACAAAATATAAAACCTGCATAGACCAATAACAAGTAATGAGATAGAAGCTGTAATTTTAAAAACTTCCATCAAAGAAATGCCCAGGACCTTTCACTACTGACTTCTACCAAACATTTAAATAACTAATACCAATTCTACTCAAACTTTTCAAAAAAAATCACAAAAAAGAAAATACTTGCAAACTCATTCCACAAAGCTGGTGTTACCATGATACCAAAACAACAATAAAAGAACTGCAGACCAATATCTCTGATGAACATTGATGTAAGCATACTCAACAAAATGCAAGCAAATCAAATTCAATAACACATTAAAAGTATTGTTCATCAGGATCAAGTAAACTATATCTCAGTGATGCAAGGATGGTCAAACATATGCAAATCAATAAATGTGATATATCAATTAGCAGAATGAAGAGAAAACATCATTTGACAATTTCAATAGATTCCAAAAAGTATTCAATACAATTCAATACTCTTTTGTGATAAAATTTTAAACTTTCAAAAACCGGGTATAGAAGGAGCATACTACAGCACAGTAAAAGCATTATGACAAACTAACAGGTAGTAACATATTGAACACGGGAAAATGGAAAGCTTTTCCCCTAAGATCTAGAAAATAACAAGGATGCCCACTTTCATGTTTTATTCAACATAGTACTGATAGTCTTAACCAGCACAACTAGAAAAGAGAAAAAAAGGAAGGGCATCCATAAAGAAAAGGAAAAATTCAAAGTATTCATTTTTGCAGATGATATGACCTTATATTTAGAACAGCTAAAGACTCCCTTCACAAACTATTAGAACTGATAAACAAATTTAGTAAAGTTGCAGGATACAAAACCAATATACAAAAGTTAGTAGCATTTCTATATGCCAATAATGAGCAAGCTGAATAAGAAACCAAGAAAGAAATAACATTTGCCATGGCTACAAATAACATAAAACACTTAGGAATAAATGTAACCAAACAATTGAAAGATTAAGGAGTCCTGATTCCAAAATGGCAGCACAGAGGCAAGCTGGCTTTATTCCCCCACAACAGAAAATAAGAAACAAATATACCGCACCAAGCTTTTCACCAGAAATAACCCAGAGATCAAGTATTAAGTTGAAAAAGTTTCTGGGGACAGAGATGTGGAAAATCTCCAAGAAAAAGGTAGGAAAGGCAGACTTCCAGGTCCATGATATCCCTTCAACCTGGCACTGAGCATGTGGAAAATCTTCTCCTAAATCAGTTTTTATCATGGAAAAAGTGAAATTGAGGCAATCAATCAGCTTCCCCCACCCTTTTCTTGGGTTCCCTGGCAAGAGATTCATTTTTGCCTTAACCTGTGGCAATTATAATGGCTGTCTGAATAAAAAAGTACCCAGAAGACAGGCAGTGACAAAGAGAAAAAGGTGTAACTACCATCCCTGGCTCTGGAAACTGTTTTGTTTGTCAGACAAATGAGAAGCTAAAACATAGTGGCTGTTCAGCAACACCATACCACAAGAGGCATGTTCCTCAAGTACCCCAGGCATGAAATTTTAGCCAGCCTTCCCATACATCCAGGATAACCCCTTTGGGACATATCTCATTTGGGAGAGGAAGTGCTTTGATCATTTACTTGAGCTGAGGCAAGCCTGAGCTTAAGGTGTCATCTAGAATCCAAAAAAGGCAGACATCTTGTGGCAAAGATTCACTGAGCAAATATATACATTAAAACAAACAAACAAAAACCATAACAGGGAAAACTGGAATAAACAATCAATACTCCAATGTAAATACATAGAGGTACACTCGTAGGAAACAACAGCAAATAGGGAACTGTGACCTCTCCAAAAGGACAAAGCAAATATCCAGTGACTGACCCTAACGAGACAGTAATTTGTGAGCTCTATGACCAAGAATTTAAAATAGCAGTTTTAAGAAGACTCAACAATCTCCAAAATAACACAGGCAAGCAATTAAGAAATGCACCAGTTTTACAAAGTGACCGGAGTAATTTTTAAAAATCAAACAAAAATCCTGGAACTGGGATATTTATTGACTGAATTGAAGAACTCTTTAGAGATCTTCAACAGTAAAATGTACCAAGCAGAAGAGAATCAGTGAGCTCAAAGACTGGTTATGTGCCTAATCCTGACTTGTACCCCCACATCTCCATAATAAAATAAAGTTATAAAAAATTTTTAAAATTAAAAATAAAAATACATGAGTAGGAAAAAGAAAAAATAATGAAAAGGAAAGAAGATAAGATATAAAAAGTTATTTCAAAAGACTCAATCTAAAAATTACTGGTGTTCAAGTGGGAACTGAGCAAGAGAAAGGGGTATAGAAAACTTACTTAAAGAAATAATTTAAAAATTTCTAAAACTTGACAAATATATAAATATCCAAGTATAGGAAAGTCTTAGAATACCCATTATATTCAACTCAAATAAGACCACCACAATATATGTAATAATAAAAATCTCAAAGTTCAAGGACAAAGAAAATATCTTAAAAGCAGAAAGAGTAATAAGCAAGTAACATATAAAGGAGCTTCAATTCATCTGAAAACAAATGCCTCAATAGGAATCATGTAGGCCAGGAATGTGTGGACTATCATTTCAAAAGTGCTCAAAGAAAAAAACAAAAAACAAAAACAACCTGCCATTAAAAATTATTGTATTCAGTAAAATTATCTTTCAAATATAAAAAAGTGATAAAGTACTTCCCAGAAAAGCAAAATCTGACAGAATTCAAAGCCACTAAACGTATCTTGCAACAAATACTAAAGGGAATATTCCAATTTGAAAGGGGGAACAAAAGAAAAAAACCTTTTAAGGTATAAAACTCACTAATAACAAACCCAGAATACTCTATTCCCTATATGTGTATTGTTCAGTTTACTCACAACTCTAGCATGAATTCCAGAAGACAAACCTATGAAAAATAGTAATAGCTACAGCAATCTAGCAATCTGTTAAGAGATAGGTAATATAAAAATATGTAAGTTGAGGTAACTAAAAGTCAATATATGTGGGGGATGAAGTTAAAGTGTAAATTGTTTTGTGTGTTTTTGTCTTTGTTTCTTTTAATTTATTTGTGATCTAAGTTACCATATCTTTAAAATAACTTATTACATCTCTAATATTGTTTTTGTAAGCCTCATGGTAACCACAATGCAAAAACCTATGACGGATTAACTAAAAATGGAAAGCAACAAATGAAAACACACTGTCGGCTGGGCTCGGAGGCTCAGCCTGTAATCCCAGCACTTGGGGAGGTCGAGGCAAGTGAATTGCCCGAGCCCATGGGTTCAAGACCCACCCGGGCAACTTGGCAAGACCTCATCTCTACAATAAATCAAAAATTAGCTGGGCGTGGTACACGTGCCTGTAGTTCCGGCTACTTGGAAGGCTAAGGCGGAAGGATCACCAGAGCCCAGCAGGTCGAGGATGCAGTGGCCGGGAGCATGCCCCTGCACTCCAGTCTGGGTGACAGAGTGAGACTCCAACTCAAAAAAAAAAAAGAAACGAAAAGAAAACACACTATCAGAGATAATCACTTAACCACAAAGACAGGAAGAGAGAAAAAAAAGGAAAAGAGGAGTCAGAAAACAAGTAACAAAATGGCAGCAGCAAGTCCTTACTTACCAAGGTAATGCTGAATGTAAATGGTCTTAATTCTCCAATTAAAAGACACAGCGTGGCTGAATAGATAAAGATTCAAGACCCAAACATATGTTGCCTTCAAGAAACTCACTTCACCAATAAAGACACACATAGATTGAAAGTGAAGAGTGGAAAAAGTCATTTCATGCAACTAGAAAACTAAAAAGTGCAGGAGTAGCTGTATTTACTTCAGATGAAATAGTTATTGTAAAAAGGATTGTAAACAGAAGACAAGGAAGGTCAACATAACGATGAAGGGGTCAATTCAACAAGAGGGTGTAACAATTACAAATATCTATGAGCTTCACACTAAAGCACCCAAGTATATAAAGCAAACATTAGTAGATCTAAAGTGATATATAGGCTTCAACGCATATTAGGAACATTTAAGTCTCCACCCTCAGCAATAAACAGACAACTCAAACTGAAAATCAGTTAAAAAATGGAGTTAAACTACACACTAGACCAAATAGGCCTCACTGATACTTACATAACATTTCACTCAACTGCTGCAGATTACATTCTTTTCACCAGCACATGGATCTGCCAGAATAGACCATATCTTAGGCCACAAAAAAGTGTAAAAATTTCAAAAAAAAAAATCAAGTATTTATTCTGACCACAGTGGAATAAAACTAGAAAGCAATAACAAGAAGAACCTTTAAAAATACAAAAATACATGAAAATTAAACAACATGCTCCTGAAAAAATTATTGAGATAAATGAAAATTAAAATACAGCATAGCAAAACCTATTAAATATGACAAAATCAGTACTAAGAGGGACGTTTATAGTATTACAAACCTATATCAAAAAAAGCAGATGGACTTCAAATAAACAACCTAGTGGTGCACCCCAGGAACTATAAAAGTAAGAACAAACCAAATCCCAAATTTGTAAAAGAAAACAAATAATAAATATAAGAGAAGAAATAAATGAAATTGAGACTAAGAAATATAAGTCATCAACAAAAATGAAACGGTTTTTTTGAAGGAAAAAAAGACCAACCTTTAGCTAGACTATGAAGAAAAGAGAAGACTCAAATAAAATCAGAAATAAAAAAAGGTGATATACAACTGAGACCTCAGAAACACAAATAAATTACTAGAGACTATTAGGAACAGCTATATACCAACAAATTGGGAAACTTAAAAGCAATGAATAAATTTCTGGACACAGTCTACCAATATTGAGCCATGAAGAAACAGAAAACTTCAATACACCAATAAAAAATAATGAATAATGAAATCAAAGCTATAATAAAAATTATGTGGTCAAAGAAAAGCCCAGAGGCTGATGGATTTACTGCTGAATTCTAATAAACATTTAAAGAAGAACTAATAAAAATCTTACTCAAGTTCATCAAAAAATTGGAGAGAAGAGAAGGCTTCCAAATTCATTCTATGAGGCCAGAATTACCTTGATACCAAAACCAAATATACAACAACAAAATGAAAACTATAGGTTAATATCTTTCTATGAGGTCATAAACTCTTTATGTGGCTAGCATTGCCTTGATATCAAAGTCAGACAAGGGCATTACAACCAAAAAAACTATAGGCCAATATCTCTGATGCACATAAATGTAAAATTCCTCAATAAAATTAGCAAACTAAATTCAACAGCACATTGAAATGATATTCACCATGATCGAGTGGGATTTATTCCATGGATGTAAGAATTGTTCAACATACACAAAGCAATTAATGTGATACAGCACATTAATAAAATGAAGGACAAAAACCATATGATCATTTTAATAGATGGAGGGAAAAAAGCATTTGAAAAAATCATAATTCTTTAGTGATAAAATATTTTAACAAATTATGAATAGAAGAAATGTACCTCAACACAGTGAAGGCCATATATAACATCCCACAGCTAACATACACTCCATGGTAAAGTTGAAAGACTTCATCTAAGATCAGGAGCAAAACAAGAATGCCCACTCTTACCCCTTTCTATTCAATATAGTACTGGAGGTTTTTGTCAGAAAAATTAAGCAAGATAAAGAAATAAAAGGCATCAAAATAGGAAAGAAAGTTGTGAAATTGTTGCTGTTTGCTGACAAAAGGATCTTATATATAGAAAATCTTAACTGATACATACATACATATAAAAAAAATCAATACACAAGAAAAATCAGTATCATTCCTATACATTAGCATCGAACTCTCCAAAAACAGAAATCAAGAAAATATCTCACTTAACAATAGCTACCAATAAATAAATAATACTTGGGAAATACATTTAACCAGAAAGGTGAACAATCCCTACACTGAAACTGTAAAACAATGAAAAATGAAGACTCAAATAAGTGGAAAAATATTTTGTGTTCATGGGTTGGAAGAATGAATATTGTTGAAATGGTCATACTACACAAAGTGATCTACAGATTCAAAGATATCCCAATCAAAATCTCAAGGTCATTTTTACAGAAATAGAAAAAAAATTCTGAAATGTATATGGAACCACAGAAAACACTGACAAGCTAAGGCAATCATGAAGAAAAAGAACAAGACTGAGGCATCACTACCTGACTTCAAACTATAATGCCAAACTATAATAATTAAAACAACACATCATTGGCATGAAAATAGAAGCATCAGTCAATGTGACAGAATACAGAAGTCAGAAATGAATCCATACATTTATTGTCAATTGATTTTTGACAATGGTGTCAAAAATACACAATGGAAAAAGGACAGATTCTACAATAAATAATGATGAGAAAACTGGATATTCATATGCAGTGAATGAAATTGGATTCTTATACCATATACCAAAATCAATTCAGAATGAATGAAAGACTTAAGATCTGAAATTGTAGAAACACTAGAAGAAAACATAAGAAAAATATGCAACATTGTTCTAGGCAATGATGTTTTGGATTTGACCACAAAAGACTAGGAACAAACTAAAAGGTTTCTGCACAGCAAAAGAAACGATTGGCAAAATGGTGAGCCAACCTCTAGATTGGGAAAAAATATTTGGAAGAAATGTATTTGGTAAGGAAAAAAATAAAAGCAACATCAAGCTTCCTTTCATAAACTTAAAAGTCGTTTACATTTTCATGTGTTTTCTATTTGCATCTTTAGCTCACTCTTTTCTGTTCTTTCGTTGTCCTCGTAAGCTATTTTTATATTGGAATAATTTTCCTTCATCTGTGATCTAAAATGCAAAAATTTATACCTTTTTTGCTTAGGATCTTAATTTTTTTGCTATGCAGAGTATTTTTGTGCAAAAGTAACAAGTGTATCCATTTTTTCCTTAATACTCCTAGATTTCAATTTATAGCTAGGAAAGTTTAGCCAATCCACTTAATAAAGGAATTTATCTAATTTTCTCCCATAGCTTTCATGATTTGATTTTTTTTTTGCCTTTACATCTATGATACATTTAGAATTTATCTTGGTTTGCTTTATGAAGAGTTAAACTAATTTTCTCTTTTTTTTATATGTGTAGCCAGTGTCCCAGCATGACTTATTTAAGAAGCCACAGATTACTATTAAATTTTCCTATGGACCTGTGTCAGTTTTGTTGTTTTTGTTTTATAGACAGGGGCTCACTCTGTGACTCAGCTGAGTTCAGTAGCCTGATCATAGTTCACTGCAGCTGCAATCTCTTGGGCCCCAAAGGGAAACCTCGTGCCTGCCTTGGAATCCCCAAAGTGCTGGGACTACAGGCATGAGCCACGGTGCCCGAACTATCTGTGTCAGATTTCATCCCATTTTATTGGTTTCAACAAATACCAATATTACAGTGCTTTTACTTACTGAGTTGTTGGGGTTTATTTTTGGGGGGTGGGTCTTTAGAATCATAAGGAGCATGTGCGGATTTGTTATATGGGTGTATTGCGTGAAAACGAGATTTGGCTTCTGATGCCTCACCTTTCCCCCAGGTGGTGAGCATAGTACCCAATGGAGGGTTTTGGGGGTCCCTTGTTCCCCCCCCCTTGTTCCCTTCTTTGGCAGTTCTGGTGTCTGTTGTTCCCATACTTGGGCCCCAGTGTGCCTTGTGTTTGGAACCCACTTACAATTGAGGGCATGTGGTATTCAGTTTTCTGAGATTTTTTTTTTTTTTAATGTGTAATGCCTGGTAAGTTTATACTTTCCCCCAAAATTTCCTATATTTTTCTTTCATTTTTTTTTCTTTTTAAAGAAGTGGGGTACAATTCAGCAATAGGTATACAAGCGGTCATCTATAGGTCAAGTTTGGGGCCCCCCTTTGGTACCCACTTTTCCTGGTTTGAGATCAGATACCTTTATTGATGTGGTGTTCTCCCCACCACCAGCCCCCGCAGCATCCCGCTACTGCCAATCCCTTTCTTATTAGTACTATGGTAAATGTTCAGGGTCCACTTATGAGAACCTGTGGTACTCTGCTCTTGCTTCTGTGATAGATCACAGAGCATGATAGACGCTAAATCCAACAAAGTTGCTGTGAGTCCCTATGTTTGTCCTTTTTTATGACTGTGTACTATTCCATAATGTATATGCACCACGTTTTTTTTTTTTACCCAGTCCCGTTTTCATGGACAGTACAGTTGGTTCCATGTTTTTGCTATTGTGAATAGTGCTGCAATAAGCATGCGTGTGTAGGTATCTTTTTTGTAGAATGATTTGAGTTCCTCTGGGTATATTCCCAGTAGGGGAAATGCTGGGTCATATGGAAAGTCAATGTCTAGTTCTTTTAAAAATCACCAGACGGTTTTCAAAGAGGTTACACTAGTTTGCATTCCACCCACAGTGTAGAAGCTAGAAGCAGACCTTTTTCTCTGCATCCTCGCCAACCTGCTGCTGTTTGTTTTATTAATGGTGGCCATTCTTACTGGGGGGATTAGGTGGTATCTCAGTGTGGTTTTGATTTGCATTTCTCTGACGATTAGCAGGGCTGAACAGTTTTTCATGTGTCTGTTGGCTGCTCATATGTCTTTTTTGAAAAGTGTTTATTTTTTCAAAGAACCAGTATTTTGTTTTGATTTTTTCTATGATATTTTTGTCTTCTATGCCCTGTATTTGGGCTTTTACTTTGGTGATGTGGATTCTTCTGCTAAAGTTAGGGCTTTTACTTTGGTGATGTGGATTCTTCTGCTAAACTTAGGGTTTTGGTGATGTGGATTCTGTGCTCAAGTTCCCTTAGCTGATTTGTTAGGCTGTTAACCTGTGACCTTTTCCCTGTTCTTGATGTGTGTGAGTAGAGATATAAATTCCCCTCTTAGCACTGATTTCATGGCATCCCAGAGGTTTTGGTAGGATATTTCTTCATTTTCATTTGTTTCCAGGAATCTTTTAATTTCTGTTTTGTTTTCTGTGTTGGCTCAGTAGTAATCAGCATCATGCTGTTTAGTGTCCACGTCTCTGTGGGTTTAGGAAGAATTTTGTTGGTGTTGATATTTATTTTTATTCACTGTGATCTGACATGTTGCATAACAGTATTTTGATCTTATGAAATGTGTTTATGCTTGATTTATGCCCAAAGATGTGGTCGGTCTTGGGGAAAAATTCCATGTGGTGATGGGGTAGAATGTATATTCTGTGATTGTTGGGTGGCATGTTCTGTAGGTATTTATTAAGTCCATTTGGTCAAATGTCAAATTGAGGTTCCAGATCGCTCTGTTTATTTTTTGCCTCAATGATCTATTTAGGGTTGTCAGTGGGGTACTTATGTCCCCAGCTATAATAGTGTTATGATTTTGCTTTTGTGTAGGCGAATTACTATGTGTCTAGGGGTTTTGCTTCTCATTTGATGTCTTGTGAGGGTTTTCTATATCTCTTATGCTTGGTGAGATAGGGGAGTTTTCTTGGATGACCTCCTGGAATATTTGCTCCAAGGTGGTCTCCATTTCTTCTTCTGGGATAACAATCAGGCACAGGTTCAGCCACTTGATATAACTGCACATCTCTTGGGGCTTTATTCTTTCTTTCTGAGTTTGTTTTCTATGTTTTTTTCAGATTGGGTTTTAAATTTCCCTGTTTTTGGGCTTCAAGTTCTGAGAGTCTTGCTTCTGTTTGGTTAAATTTTGCTTTCCATGCTTGTGTCTTGTTATGTATTTTCTGGATGAAATTTTTTTTTTGGGCCCAAAAACTCTGTTACAAGTTCTTTCAGTGTTGCA
>JAPVLO010004590.1:0-14462 GCA_027257055.1 Cephalopachus bancanus | reverse complement strand
AAGTCAGTGGTGTGCTAGAGAGACAGCTCGAGGAAAAGAAACACTGAGTTGCACGACTGCCCCAATAAGAACTTAACAGGTGTGACTCCAGGGGGGCCATTATCAGCAGATCCAGGTGAACTTTGGAAAACCCAAAGATCCGTGGCCAGGCGAGGTGGCTCACACACCCAACTTTGGAAGGCCAAGGCAGGAGAATCACTTGAGCCTACGCGTTTGAGACCAGCATGGGCAACACAGCCAGACTTCTGTCTCTACAAAATAAAAAACTTAGCCAAGCATGGTGGTGCATGCCTATAGTTCTGGCTACTCAGGAGGCCAATGCAGGAGGATCGTTTAAATCCAAGAGTTTGAGGTTGCGGGGAGCTATAACTGTACCATAGTACTCTAGCCTGGGTAACAGAACAAGACCCTGGCAGAAAAAAAAAAGAAAGAAAGGAGGAGGAGGAGGAGGAGGAAGGGAGAAAGAGGGAGGGGGAGGAAAGGGAGGGGGGGAAAAGGAGAAAGGAGGGGAGGAAGGAGAAAGAAAAAAAAAGAAAAACCCGAGAATCCAAGTTTATGGTATATGCACAGAGACAAGTGCGGGGAACACAGTTTAGGGCTGTGCCCTAGCACTGGTTTACTCTGTAGCTTGGGGCAACTCATTCCTCCTTTCGGGGCCTCAGCTTCTTCAGCTAAAAAGTGAGGATAAACATGCAAGACTTGTGAGGGTCATTCCTGCCTTCCCACCCACGATTCCACATACAATAAAGGATAATGCATTGACCTGCACCTTCTCAGCTCGGCAGAGAGAAAACCCACCTTCTGTTTGGAGAGCAGCCATTCCCGGGGCTCCCCGGGCTCCTCCAAATAGATTGGCGTTCATCCTCTCTGAAAAACTCTTCCCTCTGCTGTCCTCTGATGCTCAGAGAGCTAGGACCTCATGGTGCTTTTTTTTTCTCTTAAGGCTGTAACATGTTTACAAATCTAAATGAAACTCTCTTTCCAGATCCCTGCTTTAGGTTTCAAGTGGCTTCCTCCTTCTGCTCTCGCCTCCACCCAGGCAGCCACTTCTCAAATTTTTTGTTTTCTTTAGAGAGACGAAGAGCCTCCCCAGCCGCCCATTGCAGGGTTCCTGTTAACCTTTCATTAAGCCTGCTGACAGCTGGCTCTGGCTCTTCCTGAGTTAGTTCAACTCATTCCCCTCTAAATGTGTCCCACCTGGCTTCATTAAAGTTCCTGCCAGGCTCTCCCCTTGCAGCTTCCCCTGCAAATGCAAATCTGATTCAGAGTAAATAATATGGGACAAGGGACGAGTGAGCCATAAAGGGGTTGGGGTTGGAAAGCCATCAGTAAATGCACTCAGGTTGCCATGGATCTGAGGACACCGGAATCCATTCGGGTCCCACAGAGCCATAGGCCTGAAGTCTGTCCTTCAGGCCTGGTTCAAGACCTGGCTCAGCTGCGACCCAGGCAAGTCCCTTCACCCACCTCTGCTTCTGTTTTCTTAGCTCCAAAGCAGGAATAAGATACCTGCTTCGTTGAACTATTGTGAGGATTGAATGGGATAATTGCCTTGAAACACTTAATAAAGTTCCCTGCCGAGTGCAGTGGCCTGTAATCCCAGCACTTTGGGAGGCTGAGGTGAGAGGATTGCTTGACCCCAGGAGTTCGAGAAAAACCTGGGTAACATAGCAAGACCTCGTCTCTAAAAAAAATTTAAAAAAACAGCAGGGTATGGTGGCCTGCACCTGTAGTCCCAGCTACTCGATGGGTTTAACGTGGAAGGATCTCTGAGCCCAGGAGATCGAGGCTGCAGTGAGCCATAATCATGAACACAGCACTCTAGCCTGGACAACAGAGTGAGACTTCGACTAAAAAAAAAAAAAAAATAGAGTGACCAGAACATAGTAAGTGCTCATTACAGGTTGCATATTATCTATTTCTTTAGCCAAGGTCAAGGGTGAAAAATTAGGTTCTTAAATCATCAAGGTTTGATTGTGGACCTACCATAGAAACACCGGCAATCAGGACCATGCACTGCATCAAAGTCTCTCCTTGTGGAAATGGAAAAACAATATTGATTCTATCCTAGCATTTCTTTCCCATGTGTGTTTTGTGTCATTGAGATTTTTAAGCTACTTGCAGGAAGCCATTGTCTCTTCTGGGCCCAATACACCATTGATCCTGGAGAGTTATTTGTGGCTGACTACAATTCATCCCCATGACACCACGAGAGGATGAGGGGAACAGCGA
The DNA here is from genome assembly GCA_027257055.1 of Cephalopachus bancanus. Taxonomy (NCBI): domain Eukaryota; kingdom Metazoa; phylum Chordata; class Mammalia; order Primates; family Tarsiidae; genus Cephalopachus; species Cephalopachus bancanus. The sequence continues at coordinate 12,230 of JAPVLO010004590.1, read as the reverse complement.
CATCGACCTCTTCCGAGAGTAAAAAGATTATAGATTGATCAATTAATCTTTTGTAAAATCCACCCATTACCCCTCATCTCAAGCTGGCTGCCTTGTTCCAGCCCCCAGCCATGCCTTGCTTGCCCAGGACAGCATTTGAATTTTGAATTTTAGTGCTTTTAGGTGGACACACACACACACGCTCCAGTTTGTCACAAGACACATCATCCCCCATTGCCTCACTGGCTTTATCGGTTGCCTGGTCCCTGAAGTCATCAGAGACTCAGGCAGAGCTTCAGCGTGCTGCTTCTAGGTGGGTCTGAGGGCCATGCGTGAGAAGGGCTGGAAGTCGGGAGACAGGAACCTCAGACCTGTGTTGGGAGAAGCAGGTCTGCCACAGCATGGAGAACAAATCGGGGAGGGAAAGAAGCAGAGTTGGTGGTTACAGTTAGCAAGCTACTACAACAGTCCAGGCGGAAAGTAAGACTTTGGGTGAGAAGATCAGGACCTTCGCCCACCACTGCTGGAAGCTCTGGAACTTCCATCCAGCCAAGCCCACCACCACCACACAGCCCTGATAGATGGAGAACTTTTTCTTAAACTCTCAATCCACCTGTTAGGAATTATTATGCCACACTGTTTTGCAAACTTGAACGTATATCAGAATCATCTGGAGGGCTTGTTAACACAGATTGCTGGGCTCCACTCCCAGAGTTTCTGATTCCTAGATGCCAGGTGAGGATAAGAATCTGCATTTCCAGCAATTTCCCAGAGACCCTGAAGCTGCTAAGTCCCCAGTTTTAGAACTACCAGGCTATAGCAAGGATGCATATCAAAACTACTTCAGGACATTTTTTTAAAAATTCAGTCCCACAAGCCGTACCCCAGACTAATTACAAAATAATTTCTTAAAGGGTGAGACCCAGGAATTGGCACTTTCAAAACTCGCCAGTTGTTTGCAATGTTCAGCTAACACCGACAGCTACTAGGACAGAGATTTTTGGAAGTTGCTAGCAGTTCATTCATTTATTCATTTATTTAGAGATAGGGTCTTACCCTGTTGCTCAGGCTGGAGTGCAATGGAGTGAATATAGCTCACTGTAGCCTTGACCCCCTGGGCTCGAGCGATCCTCCCACCTTAGCCTCCTGAGTAGCTGTGACTACAGGTATGTGCCACCATGGCTGGCTAATTTTTAAACATATTTTTTGTAGAGACAGAGTTTTACTAGGTTGCCCAGGCCATCACCAGTTTAAAATGCTATGATTGCTTATGTCAATGTTTCTTAGTCTGACCAAGGAGTTTAAAAAATATATTCGGGAAATGATTGAAGATGTCCTCTTGCAAAACAGAAAAATACTCATTGAGTTTAAATGTCCTGTTTAGGAGGTATTTGCTGTCTCCCATTTCTAGTCAGCGCCAAGTTGCAAGTGACATTGATGGTGGTGGTTGTTTTGGAACATAAAGAGCATCGGCTAAGTTAGGGTGGGGTTTAAACTGACTCACAAAATGTTACAACCTGGCTACATATACGAAGACATCTAGCCCCAGTCTATTTCTATTTTTGTAAATAAATGTTTGAGTCTAACACAATAGTCAAAGTCATTTCCAGTATCTCTCTCTCTCTCTCTCTCTCTCTCTCTCTCTCTCTCTCTCTCTCTCTCTCGCTCTCTCTCTCTCTCTCTCTCGCTCTCTGTGTGTGTGTGTGTGTGTGTGTGTGTGTGTGTGTGTGTGTGCGCGTGTGTGTGTGAGAGAGAGAGAGGATGGGGGTCTTGCTTTGTTACCTAGGCTGGAGTGCAGTGGCATAATCAGAGCTCACTACAGCGATGACCTCCTGGGCTCAAGGGATCCTCTTGCCTCAGCCTCCTGAGCAGCTAGGACTAGAGGTCAGCTAATTTTGGGTTTTTTGTTTGTATTTTTAAGCGAAGAAGTTTCACTAAGTTGCTCAGGCTGGTCTCAAACTCCTGGGCTCAAGTGGTCCTCCCACTTTGGCCTCCTAAATTGCTATAGGGTTACAGGCATGAACCGCCATGCCCAGCCCATTTCCAGTATCTTAAACTAACATCAAAACAACTCAAGCCAAAAAGAAAAGGCAGCAGCTAACAATCTGCTGATTGTTGTTTCTATCACTTGGGCCAAACCTAGCACTAACATCAGAATGAACCAGAAAGCAGGCTGCCCCGCCCCAGTTTTTCCCCAAGTGCCCAGGGTGAGGGGGATTTTTATTAACTGCTGGATCAGTGTGGTATGAACTAACAGGGCAAGGAATCTCTAGGCTGCACCAGTTAAGAAATGAGACTGATATTTTCTCTCTTAAAGGAAATATCAGGAGAGTAAAAATTCAAAAGATGGTTACCTTGGAGAGCCATGCACTTATTCCATTATTGCTGCTATTGCTTTTTTTTTTTTTTTTTTTTGAGTTGGAGTCTCACTCTGTCACCCAGACTGGAGTGCAGTGGCCGCTCCCAGCCACCGCAGCCTCAACCTGCTGGGCTCCAGCGATCCTTCCGCCTCAGCCTTCCAAGTAGCTGGAACTACAGGCGCACGCTACCACGCCGGCTAATTTTTTGATTTATGGTAGAGATGATGTCTCACCAAGTTGCCCAGGCAGGTCTCGAACCCTCGGGCTCAGGCAATCCACTCACCTCAGCCTCCCAAGGCGCGGGATTACAGGCTGAGCCACCGAGCCTGGCCCACTATTGCTTTAAACATGCTAAGAAGCACATCAGAGAATCATCTTTCAGATCTAGGTTACTTTCCACATTTCTTTTTCTTGGTTTTTTTGTTTGTTTCTGTTTGTTTGTTTGTTTGTTTGTTTGTTTTTTGAGTTGGAGTCTCACTCTGTCGCCCAGACTGGAGTGCAGGGGCCGCTCCTGGCCACCGCAGCCTCGACCTGCTGGGCTCCAGCAATCCTTCCGCCTCAGCCTCCGAGTAGCCGGAATTACAGGCATGCGCTACCACGCCCGGCTGATTTTTTGACTTATTGTAGAGATGAGGTTTCGCTGCCCAGGCAGGTCTGGAACCCGAGGGTTCAGGCAATCCACTCACCTCAGCCTCCCAAAGGCGCGGGATTACAGGCTGAGCCACTGAGCCCGGCTTGTTTTTGTTTGTTTGTTTGTTTTTTGAGTCAGGGTCTCACTCCATTACCCAGACTGGAGTATAGTGGTACAATCATGGCTCACTGCAGTCTCAACCTCCTGGGCTCAGACGATCCTTCCTCCTCAGCCTTCTGAGAAGCCTAGACTACGGGTGTGTGCCACTATGTCTGGCTAATTTTAAAGAAATTTTTTGTAGAGACGAGGTCTATGTTGCCCAAGCTGGTCTCGAACTCCTGGGCTCGAGCAATCCTCCCACCTTGGCCTCCTGAAGTGCTGAGATCACAGGTATGAGCCACCACTCCAGCCATTTACCATATTTCTACCCAGCCAGAAGCTTCTCTTACTCCGGCACACTTTTTTATCCATTCCTTCAGCAACTGTTTGCTTTAATCTCTCTCCTAGTGTTCCTGACTCTAGTAGTTATTGAAGCTTACAAATAAATAAACTGGTTGTTATTGAGGAGTAAATGTCCATGCATCACATGTAGAGAAGCTATTTGGATGACCTTGCTGTCACACCCAAGCGCTGCCCCTGGTTGGATGGCCCTTTCACCACAATTTGGTCCCATGGACTCTTTGTTATTTCCAAAATTAAATTCCCAGGAAAAAACTAAGATATGACACTCTGGTCACCTCTAAATGGTCATACTCAGATGTGAAAAGCAAATAACAGAAAATGTAGAAGTTTTAGAAGTGAGTCAAGATCATGGTGTGAGTTAGGTCATTTCCCGCCTTAATAATGAAGTATAGACTTTGGGTGGCTCATAGCATCCTAGAATGGGGCACTGAGTTCTGAAAACGGGTCATAAAAGAGAGAGAAACACATACAAGAGGAAGGCAATTCAAGCAGCAAAGGGACTGGAAACCGTGGCCCGGAAGCATGGAAATTTGGAGGAACATCTGGTTCTTCCAGTATCTGGAGTGCTTTCAGGTAAAAGAGAGATCAGACATGTTTTGTATATGCACAATGAGTTCAGTCAGGACCAACAGCCAGGTGTTATCTGATGACAGATTTTGCTTTAAATATTTTTCTCCTTCTCCTCCTTCTCCTTCTCCTTTGATTTTAAGACAGAGTCTCACTCTGACACCCAGGCTAGAATGCAGTGGCATGATCATAGGGACCCTTTCCCACCTCACTCTCCCAAGTACCTGGGACTACAGGGTACCACCACGTCTGGTTAATTTTTAAATTTTTTTAGAGTGACAGGGTCTTGCTATGTTGCCCAGGCTGGTCTCAAACTCCTAGCCTCAAGTGATTCTCCTGCCTAGGCTTCCCAAAGTGCTGGGATTACAGGCCTGAGCCACCACAGCTGGCCTAAATATTCTGTAATTTCAGAACTGTCCCTGAGACTGAATAGACTCCCTTGGGTGTGGTGATGAGTTCACCATCATTCAAAGTGTTCAAACATAGTATGAAAGATCACTTAGCAATGATACTACAGAAATGATTAAAGCATGGGTGGAGAAGGTGTGGTCTCTAAAATTCCTCTCTCTTGTACAACTAAAGCAAGACTGGGTCAGTGACATTCATGGACTAGGTGGGGTTTTTTAATAAACAAAAAACCAAAACATACGAAGACTTCATTTGGCCCTTCAAGTGTCATGCCCCCACCCTGAACCCAAGAAGTAGCATGTTAGAGTGTAAAGGGGCCCGTTTTCATCTTCCCTTTCATGCTGCATATCACTGAGGACATTTTTATTATCTCCGCTGTCGTCTAACCTGCAAACAGAAAAGAGGCTGATCGTGAGAAACACAAAACCAGGAAACAGAATAAAACAAAAACCCTGATGCTAAGTTTAGTGCAACTGCCCTGAGAGTCCAAAGGGTTCAGAGTCCATCCAGTCCAAGTTTCACATTTTACAGATGGGAAAATTGAGGTGACAGGGTTAAAGGGCTTCTGCCCATCTATTATAATAAGGAGGTTTTGAAGTTTCTTAGTTAAATGTAGAATCATGATCCAAATGCATTTATTTACCAAAAGGTCTGCAAGCATGATTTTGGAAGATGACTTACTGGACCACAGTTTTCCTACTTAATATTTATTTGTTAATAAATATTGTGGGGTGGGCACAGTGGCTCACACCCATAATCCTGGCATTTTGGGAGGTTGAGGTGAGAGGATTGCCTGAGCCTAGGGGTTCAAGACCAGCCTAGGCAACATAGGAGACCTTGTCTCTAAAAATAAAATAAAATAAAATAATATTGTGATGAGCTCATAGGACAAAAAAAAAGCTATAAAACAGGGAAGATATAAAAAAAAATTTCTCACTAGAGAAATTTCAAATACTTAAATAAAAAATTCCCAAAAAGGCTGGGTGTGGTGGCTCATGCATGTAGTCCCAGCTACTCAGGAAGTTGACTTGGAAGGATCACCTGAGCCCAGGAGGTTGAGGCTGCAATGAGAAATGAGAAATGATCATGCCACACTCCAGCCTGGGTGACAGAGTGAGACCCCAACTCAAAAAGCAAACAACCCCCACCAAAACGAAAAAAAGTTATTCCCATATCTAATGGCAGAGGAAGCGAATCCCAGAAATAACATCCTCCTGTCAAGGAACTCTGTTTAACATTGTCCTCTTAAAGTGAGTCATCTATAATTGAACAAAGAATTTCAAGTGGTGAGAACTTGTGCTGCCACCTTTCTTTTGCCTGCTATACTTCTATGAATGCCACCTGCCTTTGTTTGCATTTTGCTCAGACACACGGTGTTAACCAAGACACGGGTAAACATGAGCTAAACCCGCACAACTTTTTCACCTCTAATGTCATCAGCTCCAACTCTGTGTTTAATCAGAACACGAGCACAAGTCATTAAACCACTGAGTAGTAGCTAATCATTTGTAACAGCTTGTACGATCATTACAACAACCATTCATGCAAGAAAAATTACCTTGTGTGTTTCTGCAAACAATTGGATCCCATGACTTTCCCTGAAAAGACAAGGCCAGTGTGAGCAGACCAGATGTGGTGGGTGGACACGGAAAATGCCAGGGAAGCCCAGGGCTGCCTTCTAAGAGCAGGCACAGGCCAAAGGTGAGGTGGAGGGGCTGGCTTTGGAGGGAAAGCCGTTCCTTTTCGCAGGTCAAATGCTTGGGCCCGGCATGTGGCACATGCCTGTAATCTCAGCACTTTGGAAGGCCAAAGGGAGAAAGATCGCTTGAGGCCAAGAGTTTGAGACCAGCCTGGGAAGCATAGCAAGACCCCCGCACCTCTACAAGATAATAATAAAAGCGATTTTAAAAAATTAGTCGGGCATGGTGGCACACACCCTTTAGTCCCAGCTACTCCAGAGTCTGAGGCAGAAGGATCACTTGAGCCCCAGAGGTTGAGGCTGCAATGAGCTGTGATCACACCACTGCGTTTCAGCCTGGGTGAGAAAGTGTGACCCTAGCTCTGCAGAAAAAAAAAAAGGTCAGTGCCCATCAGTTACAAAGTTGACCCAGTTTTGTGGGCGATGGTGTTAAGCTTTTCATTATGAGGCATTTGGCTACTCAGAATGCAAGTTTTAAAACACTTCTTTATGAGACAGTCAGAATTTTCCAAAACTCTAACCATGCCTTTGTATAAGGGCTAACAGCAGACTTCCTGTAAACTCTAAATTTCTTTTTGCAGTATTCACTGGGGCAGGTGCTGAAAATGGGGCAGGTGCAGTAATATACAAGTTTCAGTATTGTTCAAAGCACCTGGGACAGGTACTAGTGTTATCTCCTGACTTACTGCCCTGAAACAGATTTTGTTGATTTTTCTCCATCTTATAACAGTACCAGGTGCTGTGTGCCCATACTTTGAAGGTAAATAATTCTGTTACATGGCTCTGTTTTGTAACGTTTGAAAACATTTGGGGGAGGGGCTGTGAATTCATGGACTAGCTTAAGAATTTAATAAAAACTATGAACCCTGTTCCCTGAAAAATCCGGGCATGAACATATAAGTACTTTTTGCATACAATTTCAAGAAATTCACATCTCCCCTGAAGTCTTTCTGTGGCCCTAGGTTAGAAGAGTTTGCTTTCCAGAGCACGTAAGAAGACCTGGATTACTCATGGTTTTCTACCTTGGGGCAATCCTAGCCAAAAGAAGAGGCAGGCTGGGGGTTTTAAACAGCTGGGCAACATAGCAAGACCTTATCTCTGGGGAAGAAAAAAAAATAGCTGGGCGTCTGGCACATGACTGTAGTCCCAGCTACTCAGGAGGCTGAGTAATCTTCCTGGAGGTCAAGGCTGTGATGAACTGTGATTATGCTACTGTACTCCAGCCTGAGAGACTGAGTGAGACTATGACTCAAAAATAATAATAATAGGGTATTGGGACTGGCACAGAAGACGGCCCAATGAATGAAGGTGCTCTTTTAAAAATTTTTTAATGTTTTAGACATAGAATCTTGTTCTGTCACCCAGACTGGGGTGCAATAGTGTGATCTTAGCTCACTGCAGCCTTGAACTCCTGGCTCAAGCAATTGATCCTCCTGCTTCAATCAAGTAGGTAGGATTACAGGGATAAACCACTGTGCCCAACTACTTATTTATTTATTTTGTAGCAACGAAGTCTCACTATGTTGCCAGGCTGGTCTCAAACTCCTGGCATCAAGCGATCCTCCTACTCACCCACCCAAAAGAACTGGGACTACTGTGAGTCACCGTGCCTGGTTTGAAAGTGCTCTTAATCCAATTTTTTTGTTTTTTGTTTTTTGTTTTTTGTTTTTTGAGTTGGAGTCTCACTCTGTCACCCAGACTGGAGTGCAGTGGCCACTCCCGGCCACTGCAGCCTCGACCTGCTGGGCTCCAGCGATCCTTCCGCCTCAGCCTTCCAAGTAGCTGGAACTACAGGCGAGCACTACCACGCCCAGCTAATTTTTGATTATTGTAGAGATGAGGTCTCACCAAGTTGCCCAGGCGGGTCTAAAACTCGCGGGCTCAGGCAATCCACTCACCTCAGCCTCCCAAGGCGCGGGATTACAGGCTAAACCACCGACCCCAGCTGTTTTTTTTCCAACATATAAACTTCACCAGGAGACATAACACAAAGTCATTAGCAGCTTATGGAGAATTTTACCTGTTTTGGGGGAGGGACCATGACAGAACTAAGCCTCTTTGGGGAAGGAGAGAGGGAAGGAACAAGCCACACCCAGATCTTCCCAGCAGTTTTGAGGGCTCCCTCTCACCTGGTCACACTCCTTACCTCGCAGGAAAAACGCGAGCAAAGCCAGCAGCACAAATCCCAAGGAGAGAGGAATGACCATCATCTGCGGTTTCATATTTTACCTGGTGAGACACGGAAGACGATGAGCCCAGTCACTGCTAAATGTCATTGTCACAGGGTTGAGGCAGGGAGCCTCCCACAAGCCTAATAAGATGAAGGCCTTCCCAGGATAGAGAAGGGGCCCCCTTAGTACAGTAAGATAAAAGCCTTCCCCGAATAGTGAAAGGACCTCCTTGCACCGTAAGAGTTTTCTTAGAAAGATTTATGTTAGGAAGGAATGTAGCCCCCAATCTGTAGTGCATGTGTGTAAACTCCACTGCAAACTTGCACTGTGAAATACCCAATTAGAATGTCTGTTACTAATATGTAAGCCTTATTAGGAGGTCAAAGAAGCTAAAAATATATAAAAGGCAATGTCCCCCTTTGCTGGGGGTCAGCCTTTGGATGTGAATTCCCTGAGCCAGTACCAGCACAAATAAACACTGCTTCCTGGCCTTGGTGTCCCATCTCTCTCTGTAAAAACCTGCCACAAGGTCACATCCTGTCCCAGTCATACCTCCCAACTTTCCAGCAGCTTCACCACATCCCACTACCTTTTGTCTAGTCTGTCTCAAAATCAAAAAAAAAGATAGCCTCACACATTAGATTTTTTCCAAAAGTTTTTTTTTTTATAATAATAGAGATGGGGGTCTTGCAATGTTTCCCAGGCTGGTTTGAATTCCTGACCTCAAGCAACCCTCCTACCCTGCCCCCTCTAAGTGCTGAGATATAGGAGTGAGCCCTGCGCATGGCCAAAAATCTCTACAGACCTAAAACATGTTATCCTCCGGGCTGGGTGGCTCAGCCGTAATCCCACGCCTTGGGAGGCTGAGGTGAGTGAATTGCCTGAGCCCGCAGGTTCGAGACCCGCCTGGGCAACTTGGTGAGACCTCATCTCTACAATAAATCAAAAATTAGCCAGGCGTGGTAGCGCGCGCCTGTGGTTCCAGCTACTTGGAAGGTTGAGGCGGAAGGATTGCCGGAGCCCAGCGGGTGGAGGCTGCGGTGGCTGGGAGCAGCCACTGCACTCCAATCTGGGTGACAGAGTGAGACTCCAACTCAAAAAAAAAAAAAAAAAAACACATGTTATCCACATTCCCAAACTTCCCTAAGTCTTAGACATCAGGTGTCTGGGCTGTGGGGGTCAGAGGTCTGAAGGTAAAAAATAACTGTGTTGTGAGCTGTGTTTTGCACCGCAAATCTATTTCCCGGCCAGCCTAAATCCTTTGAGCTCTCCCCAGTACTGTGCTGCTCTTTTCATGGCTGACTTAGGCTTCTAGACAAAAAAGGTTTAAAGAGAGAATGGAGCTCAATTTCACATTTTCTCCAGCAGTGGTTCTCAAAGTGTAGTTGGGAAACCTATGAGATCAAAATAATTTGTGTGTGTGTGTGTGTGTGTGTGTGTGTGTGTGTGTGTGTGTGTGTGTGTGTCGGGGTCTTACGTTGTCACACAGGCTAGAGTGCAGTGGCACGATCACACTCATTGCAGCTTCGACTTTCTGGGTCTCAGGTCATCCTTCTGCTTCGGGAAAATGCACCACCACACCTGGTTTATTTTTGTAGAGATATGGTCTGGCTATGTTGCCCAGGCTAGTCTCAAGCTCCTGGGCTCAAGCAATCCTCCCTGGGCCCCAAAGTGCTGAGATTACAGGCATGAGTCACCACACCTGGCCAATTTCCTTTTCTTTTTTCTTTTTTGTTATAGAGATGAAGTCTTGCTATGTTGCCCAGACTCCTGGCCTCAAGTGATCTTCCCATCTCTCAGCCTCCCAAAATGCTGGGATTATAGGTATGAGCCACAGTGCCCAGCCAGTTTTAGCTTTTTAGAGTATAAACAGGTCCTGATGCCCCAAAACTCTGAGAATTGCTACAGCAGGCAGGCCTCAAAGCATCTTGCAGGGCTCTGGCATCTCCCATTGACCTGGCTATGCTCGCTCCCTCCCTTCCTGTTCCATGCTCTCCAACACACAGATTCCTAGTGACAGTAGAGACAGCAGCAAGGGCAGGACAGCAGACTGCCTCAGATGAGAAAGACGGAGAAGAAAGAGGGGATGGGGAACCTTCACTTTTTCCCTTCATAGACATCTGCACTGCCTGAAGTTTTCACTTACACTGGCCTGAATCACTTTTGTAATCATACGAATAAATGAAGGGTACACTCAGAAAAACAAAAGGAGTCCAAATGCAGGGGCTCACACCTGTAATCCCAGCACTTTGGGAGGCCGAAACAGGAGGATCACTTGAGGCCAGGAATTTGAGACCAACCTGGGCAACATAGCAAGACCGTGTCTCACAAAAACATTTGTATACATATAAATAAGTAAATAAAAATAGGAGAATACCGGTGGCAGGTGTTGTTTCGGCAGTGTATCACAAATCCTGGGCCACACATAAGAACATACAAGGATTTGATATGCTTTTGTATTTTTTTCCTTTCAGTACTCAAAGCACCTGACACCCCAGAAATAATGACTGACGTTACTTCTGCTGAGAGCACGAGTCTACAGATTCTTGGGCGACTTCACAATAGCTGTGTTTTGTCTCTTAGCAATATCCTGCTCTCCCTAGTCCATCTCTGCAAACCTCTACTGTGAATTTTTAAAATCTAAGTCATAGATTTCAAATACTTCACAAGGTTTTTTTAACCTCTTCAAGTCATTGTGTTTTGCTCAAGAATTTTCATCTCAGATGCTGGGAGGTAAAAAAGAGAAGAAAATGGTTATATGTCCTCTGGGGAAATAAAGTACCACATCCTGGAATAGGTATTTCAAAGCCCATCGGGAAATTTCCCAGCTGAAGTGTTTAATTCTTTAATCCCATCTGTCCTTTTTGTATAATTTATTTATGCATATTTGTTTTGATATGGTCTTTGCGTACACCATTATATTAAATTATTAAGTGGTTGTAATGTAAAATTCATCTGCTAGCCAACATCATCCCCTAGGAATATCTCCATTTTCTAGATGGGTAGAGTGAGGCATTGGGCCAGCAGGCAGTTGTTCTAATTTTTTCTCTAGGCCTAGAAAGGCATCCAGGATTTACATTCAGCAAGAACAGGTGTCAACAGGTAACAAATATTTACCGAGCACTTTTTTATAGGTCATGCAGCGTGCTCACTGTACTTTGGACTGTATGGAATTGACAACTTATTGCAGACAATCAAATTTCAGCAATCATGTAAAAAAACCAAAAACATAATCAGTTACAAAATTCTGGGAAAAAAAATAGTGAAGGTTGTCATAGGGGCATAGCATAAGGATGGCGGACTTTTCTAGAGGGCTAAAGGGAAAACTTGAGAATGGGACGTTTAAGCAGAGACACGGAGTCATGTCGAGTGACCAGGAAACCATACTGACCCTCAACCAGGGACTGAAATACTGAGTCAACTATGGCATGACCCCTACCCTCAAGAAATTTGAAGTCCATTAGGGAGGAGAGCCCCGGGAAATTTCAGCCATCAGGTAGAGATGGCATACGAACTAGCTGCTGGGAGGGCAGGCAGAGGGAGAGGCATTCAACCCAACTGTGTGGTTCCATGAAAGATGTGTTAGGAAAAAGTTCGTAAGGACAGAGTCCCTGTCAGCCTGTCCAACACTGGAACCTCAACACTGCCCGGTACATACTTGATGCTCAGTTCGTTTTTGTTGAATGAATAACACCTGAGCTGAGTTAAGGGCATGTAAGAATTAGCCAGACAAAGAACGGTGGCAATGGTGTATCAGATAGACAGAACAGTGTCTGCAAAGCTGTGGAAGCATAAAACAGCGTGGCACCCACGTCAGATGGCCAACGGCCCTGAAGGTGTGAAATACGGGGTGACAGCGGCAGTAGACAACAACTGGGGTGGGCAAGAGACAGTCATGGGGGACATTTGGTTGGACACCAGAAGCCTTGTTGGATTCTATAGGCTGTGGGAAA
>JAPVLO010004589.1:0-14385 GCA_027257055.1 Cephalopachus bancanus | reverse complement strand
TTTTTGATTTTTGTAGAGATGAGGTCTCACTGCCCAGGCGGTTCTCGAACCCGCGGGCTCAGGCAATTCACTCACCTCAGCCTCCCAAAGGCGCGGGATTACAGGCTGAGCCACCGAGCCCGGCAAAGTTATATAATTAATTTGCTAATTTACCAAACCAAAAAAATTTTTTTCAGAGAAAATATAAATTCAATTGAGAAAGCAATCTGAAAATGACTTTATTTTTTTTTCTTTAAGAAAGATTTGAGTGTTTGGGTGGGAAGGAGAAGATAGAAAAAACCTAGAATCTTATATGAAGTTTGATTAGATAATTTCTTCATATTTTCTAAATTGCTGGCCTTTCCAACATTAATTTTATAGTCTGGGCTAAAAAGTTGAACGAGCTCATATTTTGCTGCTTTAAAGAGGTGTCTGTTTCTTATTCTATATCACTTGGTTTATTTTACAAACGCTGAAGTGTGTTACGCTTGGTGTGTCCCAGGTATTGTTTAAATATGTCAAAAAGATCAGCTCATTTTTCCAAAAGAATTTTATGAGGCAAGTACTTCTTGTAGTCCCACTTCACAGATGTGGAAACTGAGGCCCAGACAGCCAGAGGGTCAGAGTCTGACGGTCTCCACCACCCAGGCTTCTAGCCCACACACTGTGTTCTCTCCCTCATTTGCTTCCATGACCCACGCAAAACTTACATCTGCTGTTGCTCTTTCTCTAATCTTGACCCTTTTTAGCCATAAACAAGAAAAAGAGCAAAGTTATGTTTCCTCTCTTTCAGGAAATCTCTCTTTTGGGCTTCTCACTTGGCATAAGAGAAGTTACAGCACTAATCTAACTCAATACTGGAAATATAAGTGCCTTGTATGTTTTAGAAGAGGGTCCAGAGCCATAGATCAGATAACCCCCCAACACCACGTAGTTGACAGAACACAAGTAGTGTGCTGCTACCCTTAGAAAGGCCTGCTTACAAGGCTAGTCCTTGAGGGCATCTGGGAACTTGGATTCTGAGTGCTCCCATCATTTCCTAATTGTTCAATGTGGTTTACTGTGCCTAGAGTGTACAAATGTGTGGCTTGTGCTGAACATCTTCTTCTTTTCTGGGAGTGTGGAGCTTTGGTAGGTGTCAAAGCAGAAGGTGCCTATGTGACCAGGCCCAATGAAAACCTTGGACACTGAATCTTTTCAATGTCCCTGAAACTTTGCAGTGATGAGCTTCCCATTAACATTTTTCTTACATCGTCACAATTTGACCCTGGAAGAATTCAGGGTATTCTGTGTAAGTCCAATAGGAAAGAACTTTTGAAAACTTAAGCCTGGTTATCTTGGGATTTTGCCCCGTGTCTCTTCTCTGTGCCTATTCTGCTTTGCATCCTCTTGCTCTAATAAATCACTGACATGAGTGTGTCTACATGCTGCATTTTGCAATTTCTCTTAGTGAACTACTAGACCTGGGGCTAGTTTTGGGGGCCCTCAACCCAGACAGCTGTCAGCCTTTGCTCAAGGCTTGTCATAATTTCTATTACTCAGTTATTTTCAACATTGCTAGTGATATATGGTTATATGCCTTCATGGTTTAATTTACCTGATTTGAATCATTTTATTGTCTAATCAATAAAGACATTTCATTTGACAGATATTGCACAATGAACAGTTAATCTTTAAAGTTTGCAGAACTTTGTGCTTATACATAATTCTTAAATTTGGAATAATATGACCCAATCATACTTAGGAGAATGGTAAATATTCACTTTCTTTATGCCAAAATAGTTATGAAAGCAGAGAAAAAGTCTCAGGAGTCATCACCTGTTTGTGCTGGCATATTTAGTAACAGCAGCCAATGCAGTTATGTCTGCAGAGAGTGGTGAGGTTCTCTGCCCCTATTTCCTTCAAGACTGAAGTCCCAGAAAGGAAAGCTGCTCATAGGTCTCTGCTGAATCCACCCCAAGGAACTCCTCTTGCTAAGGGAACTGCTCCTCACCACATACCCTGTTCAATTTCTTGTTCTGCAAGACCTTTATGGGTATTGCACTCAGTTTACTCTTCAACAACCTCCTGCAAACAAAACTCTATCTCGGATTCTGTTTTCTGGAAACTCGACCTCAGGAAAAGCAATCTATACATTCTCTGTTACATTTCTAAATGCAGCAGTATACCAAGCCCTTCAAGACGCCTTTCAGATTAAACAAGTTCTCATTTAAGAATGGATAAGCTGGGGTTTGATCCAGTCTTCTTTTCATAATGTCCACTGGAATGAATGGACAGTATGCTATGATCTAATAGCTCATAGGAGGCAGAGTTTTCCATTTCAAGCAGTGTGATTCAAGCAATTATGCAGCAATTATTTAACTTTTAGCACAAATAATGGAATATACTCTACAAATTAATTGTCACCTTTTTTAAGTGTGACAATTGTGTCCCAGAAAACTACCAAATACTAAGATAAAATTTCTCATTTGCAAGATTGTGAATTCCATCTCTTCAGAGTCATTTAATCACAAGTGTTTTTGGAGGGACTTTCATGCACCCAACACTGGATGTGACAGGGTCCATGGTGAAAACACTTAGCATGGTATCTCTTCACAAAGAGCTTGAAATCAGGAGGGGATTCAAGAAGTATATTCATCATCAAATATAGAAATACAGAATTGTGTTCAACAGTGTGGTTTGCTAACTGCCAGATACTGTTGATTGCTCAAATCTTTTTGCCCACAGAGTTCTCCTTTTGTTTGGAACATGAAAAAATTGTGATTAGACTCAATCAATGACAACAATCCTCTTCCTCATATGATAGGTTATTTTTCAGGTTCATTTCTAATTAAGAATGGCTCTGTGGCCTGCTTAAGGTTAATGAGATGTAAGAGTTTATCAGTAGGGGATTGTGGTGATACTTCTTGTTAGTCTTGCTTCCCTGAATGCAGATATGATATGATATATGGAGCTGCATCAGTGTATTTATGTATGAATAAGCTATTTAAATTTACATAAATCATATGTAATATAACACTTCTTACATTTTCACTGAACAATAAAGTTTTGAGATTTCTCAATGTTTTATATGTAGATATATTTCCTTCCTGTTAACTGAGAAATAAGTCATCAAATAAAATTATAGCAACATAAATATAAGCCGGGCTCGGTGGCTCAGCCTGTAATCCCATGCTTTAGGAGGCTGAGGTGAGTGGATTGTCTGAGCCTGCGGGTTTGAGACCCACCTGGGCAACTTGGCGAGACCTCATCTCTACAATAAATCAAAAATCTGTCGGGCATGGTAGCACTTGCCTGTAATTCCGGCTACTCAGAAGGCTGAGGCAGAAGGATCGCTGGAGCCCAGCAGGTCGAGGCTGCAGTGGCCAGGAGCAGCCACTGCACTCCAGTCTGGGTGACAGAGTGAGACTCCAACTAAAAAAAAAATATATAAATGTAAAGTTTGTTTTAATGTTTTCTCATTATAAGTTAAGCAACAATAGATATCTAAAACCAATTCTTGTTCTCTTGTGCAAAATTTTAGGGATTTTTGAGGGCCAATCTACAGCCACTTTTTCCCCCTAGATACTGATAACTGAGTTTGTAGTACTTATAAGAAAAAGCATATATGCCACCAAACTTATATGAAAACACCAATTTCTCCACATATTTTAAAAAATTGATATCATCAGACTTCTACAGTGTTGAACTTATTTAAAACATAATTTATTACAGGTTCAATTTTGTATAATCTTTTTGGATTTCATTGCATTTCTGCATATTTGGAAAAATGTAAATGCAACATTTGTAAGAAAAAGTTTTCCATCATTATTATTATTTATTTTTATTTTTAATCATAAAGATATGTCTTGCCAAGCTGCCCGGGCTGGTCTTAAACCTGCATGCTCAGGCAATCCACCTTGCCTCAGTCTCCCA
This sequence comes from Cephalopachus bancanus, assembly GCA_027257055.1. Lineage (NCBI taxonomy): Eukaryota > Metazoa > Chordata > Mammalia > Primates > Tarsiidae > Cephalopachus > Cephalopachus bancanus. Next base: position 10,491 of record JAPVLO010004589.1, on the reverse strand, counting down.
AAGTTCTGGGATGACAGGCTGAGTCACTATGCCCAACCTGTGTCATTAATTTTGAAAAGCAAAATGTTATACTTGAAGGACATGTTGACCAATACTTATGTACCATGGTCTTCTGCACTAGTACCATCAAAATACTTAATGCTAGAATTTTTTTCATCTCGGACACTGTAGTATTGCTCCACTTTTAAAAAATTTCTTTGGCCATTTGAATCTCTGGTGAATCTGATTATAATACAAGTCTGAGCTGAGATCATTTCTATAAAATCGTCTCCAATAAATAGTCCAACAACTTAATTTATACTTTGAGGATCATTTGGAAATACCTTGACAACTGGATTATCAATAAACACTTCTAATTTTCTCTTTGGATTATATTTTGTTTGCTCAGTGCCTGATTTGTTCTCAACCAGTACTAGATTCACTGTCATAGATTATCCATGTTATATTTCTTTTTTTTTTATTTGAGTTGGAGTCTCACGGCCACTGCAGCCTCGACCTGCTAAAGTCAGGTGATCCTTCCAACTCAGCCATCCAAGTAGCTGGAACTACAGGCATGCGTCGCCATGCCTGGCTATTTTTTTATTTATTGTAGAGATGAGGTCTCATCAAATTGCCCAGGCTGGTCTCTAGTCCGTGGGCTCAGGCGATCCACTCGCCTCAGCCTCCCAAAGTGCTGGGATGACAGGCTGAGCCCTGAGCTTGGCATATCTGTGTTATATTTCTGCATTTACATTGCATCATTACAACACTATCTGACTTACTATTACTAATAAGTTAACTAGATTTACCTTTGACATGAGAAATCTCATCAGCATATATAATATATATATATATATTTTTTTAACTCGGAGTCTCACTCTGTCACCCAGACTGGAGTGCAATGGCCACTCCCGGCCACCACAGCCTCGACCAGCTGGTCTTCCACGATCCTTCCACCTCAGCCTTCCAAGTAGCTGGAACTACAGGCGCGTGCTACCACGCCTGGCTGAGTTTTTGATTTATTGTAAAGATGAGGTCTTGTCAAGTTGCCCAGGTGGGTCTCGAACCCGCAGGCTTAGGCAATTCACTCACCTCAGACTCCCAAGGTGCGGGATTACAGGCTGAGCCACCGAGACCAGCAGCATATATTTCTTTATTTTCCATAATGATGGTAAATTATTTCTAACTTTGAAGTCTGAAATCCATGAAATTATCAAAATACAAGTATACAACACTGATTGCAACAAAGTTATGACCAATCTGCAATTTTTTACCAACTATGTAAATCAGCAACATTGCACAGTAGATATCAGATAGTCATCTCAATTAGTTTTCTCTCTCCTTGCCTGACTATTCATTTTCAAGCAAAATATAATAAAACATACATATGGCAACACTGCAGCATTCAGAAACAGAATTTGCAAAGATGTAAATTCACATCTGTGGCAACCAGGAACAGAATTTGGAATGACATAAATTCATGTCAGTGATTGCAAATGAGTTAATATAGTCTCCAATGACTAGCAGCCAACATTTTGCTGCCTCCAGGAAATTCACCTCACTGCAAAGGGTAACTGTAAAGGGCAAAGTTAAAGGCTGGAAAATGATCTTTCTAGCAAATAAAATGCAGAAAAGAGTAAGCGTGACTATTCTGATATAAGACAAAGCAGATTTCAAACCATCAAAAGTTAAAAAAGACAGAAAGACACTAACTAAATAGTGATAAAAGTTTTAATTCACAGCAAGAAACATTCATCTTAAACATATATGCACCTATCACAGGAGCACCAGGTTTGATAAAAAAATTACTTAGTAGACTAAGAAAGGACATAGACCTCCACACACTCATGATTGGAGACCTCAATACCCCACTAACAGCTCTAGCAGATCATTGAGGCAGAAGATACAGAGCCTTAGTTCACTGATCACATGGATTAAATAAACATCTATAGAACACTCCACCCAACAACTACAAAGTTTATGTTCTACTCATCAGCACATGGAATACAGTCCAGGATTGATCACATTCTCAGACAAAAATCAAGTATGAGTAATGCCATGCATCTTCTCAGATCACAGTGGGATAAGAATAGATATTGCTCCCAACAAGATCCCTCCAAAGGCATGGACACTAAACAACACACTGCTGAATGACTTCTGGGTCAACACAGAAATCAAGATAGAAATAAAAGTTTCCTAGAAACAAATGAAAACAAAGACATCCTATCAGAATTTCTGGGATGACATGAAGGTAGTGTCGAGAGGAAAATTCAGAACATGCACATGCACATCAAAAGAAGAAAAATCACAAGAGCCTAATGCCACACCTAAGGGAGCTGGAAAGGCAAGATCATATAAATCTTAATTTCAGAAGAAAAATCCAGATTACTAAGATAAAGTCACAATTGTTGGATATAGAAAACAAAAATTTCATACAAAGGATCAACCCGGCAACAAACTGTTTTTTTTTTTTTTTGAGTTGGAGTCTCACTCTGTCACCCAGACTGGAGTGCTGGAGTGTCACCCAGCCTCGACCTGCTGAGCTCCGGCAATCCTTCCGCCTCAGCCTTCCAAGTGGCTGGAGCTACAGCCGTGCACTACCTTGCCCGGCTCATTTTTTGATTTATTGTAGAGATGAGGTCTCGCCAAGTTGCCCAGGCGTCTCGAACCTGTGGGCTCAGGCAATCCACTCACCTCAGCCTCCCAAAGGCGCGGGATTACAGGCTGAGCCACAGAGTCCGCCTGGTTCTTTGAAGGGGTAAACATGATTGATGAATCCCTGGCCAGACTAACAAAGTAAAAACAAAAACGAAAACAAAAAAGCCAGAGAGAAAATCCAAATAAACACTATTAGAAATGAAAAAGAAAAAAGGCAATATCACAACAGACCCCGAAAAAAATTCAAAAGATTATCAGAGGTTACTATGAATATCTGTATGTATATAAACTAGAAAATCTAAAGGAAATGGAGGATTTTCTTCCATCACACAAACTTCCAAGGTTGAATCAACAAGAAACTGAAACTTTAAACAGACCAATAACAATGCAGAAAATCAACTCAATCACAAGAAATTTCCCTGCCCTCCAAAATCCATGGATCAGATGGCTTCCTAGCTAATTTCTGTAAGACATACAAGAAGGAACTGACACCTAGTTTGAAAATATTTTTTCCTGACCCATGTGTTGTCTTTTCATTTTGTTGCTTGTTTCCTTTGCTGTGCAGAAGCTTTTTAGTTTGATATACTCCCATTTGATTTTTTTTGTCGCCTAAGCTTTTGATGTGATAGTCAAAAAATTATTGCCAAGGCCAATAATTTTGACCAAGAAGCTTTTACCTTGTGTTTTATTTCTGGGATCTTACAGTTTAAGACTTTACATTTAGATCTTTAATCCATCCTAAGTTGGCTTTTGTGTTCTCTATAAGATAAAGGTCCAGACGGGCTCGGTGGCTCAGCCCGTAATCCTGTGCCTTTGGGAGGCTGAGGTGAGTGGATTGCCTGAGCCCGTGGGTTCGAGACCCACCCGGGCAACTTGGCGAGATCTCATCACTACAATAAATCAAAAATGAGCTGCACTTGGTAGCATGTGCCTGTAGTTCCAGCTACTTGGAAGGCTGAGGCAGAAGGATTGCCTGAGCCCAGCAGGTCGAGACTGGGTGACACTGGGTGGACTGGAGCGGCCACTGCACTCCAGTCTGGGTGACAGAGTAAGACACTAACTCAAAAACAAAAAAAAAGGTAAAGGTCCAATTTCATTCTTTTCCATGTGTATGGCCAGGCCTTAATTGCTCCTTTTTCACAGGGATTGTTGCCTGTTTTTTGCCCCAATTTTTGCCAAATAACTCCTTTTTGTCCTTCCAGTCTAAGCACAAGTACATATTTCTTAGGATGATCATTTTTGCTCAATCGTTATTCTACCTTTAAAAGGTATCTTCAATAGAATATACAGTTTGCAAGAATGAGAACAATGTTTAACTTGCTCCGTAAGGTATTCTTGAAACATAGAAAAATTCCTAATACTTAACAAGTACTGAGTAGCATTTGTTACATTCAATTGAATCTTGAAAATCATTCCTATTTGTTAGTTGTGTGAGAAGTGGGTTTTCATGAGGCGTTTGTGATACTTTACATTTTAAGCGATGTACAAGACATGCCAACAGAATATCATTTATGGATAACATGAAGTATTCTAAAGGATATATATTGATTATTTGAATTGTCTGTGGAGGAAAGATTACTTTAAATGGATGTTTCTTCTGAATTCTATTTTCAAGTTGTTTGTAAGTAGAAAATAGAGTTTATATGACATTATAAGACTGTTATATCTTTATTAAATTCACTGCTCAATTTTTAATAAAAGTATATGCATTATTTATTTCCAAATTTAACACACATATTCTCTTTAGCTGGAATGCTGATTCTGGAGGAAAACAATTTTAATAATGAACAAAACTGAAGGCTAATCTTATATTGCTTTATTCCTGTAGCATTTAAAGACCAAAAACCTGTCTTATAACAAGTTTCATGTTTTCAACAAATATGCTTTTTATTTTTTTAGTTTCCAAAGTTTGCTTTTTACTTGTAAATAGCATGACCATTTACAAACCTCTTTCCACTCTTCTCCACAACTTACAAAGTATTTTACTTCTTACATCACCTATTAGAACTACTTCTACAATGACTCAATTACCATCTGTATACCTAACTGAATTGTACCCAACATCTTTAAAATAAAAATTTTTTAAAAATCATTTGTGAAGAATGTATCTTGGTTTTGCAGATGTCGCCACCTTGAGCCTTTACTCTTCAGCCATTGTCAACCCCACTGTGTTCTTTGACATCACCATAGACGGCTAGCCCTTGGGCCGAGTCTCCTTCGAGCCGTTTGTGGACAAAATTCCAAAGATCAGAAAACTTTCATGCTCTGAGCACTGAAGAGAAAGGATTTGGTTATAAGGGTTTCTAACTTCACAGAATTATTCCAGTGATTATGTGCTTGGGTGGTGACTTTACATGCCATAATGGCACTGGCGGCAAGTTTATCTATGGGGAGAAATTTGAAGATGAGAACTTCATCTTGAAGCATACCAGTCCTGGCATCTTGTCCAGGGAAAATGCTGGACCCAACACAAATGGCTCCCAGTTTTTCCACTACTTTACTAAGACTGAATGGTTGGATGGCAAGCATGTGGTTTTTGGCAAGGTGAAAGAGGGCATGAATTTTGTGGAAGTCATGAAGAACTTCGGGTCCAAGAATGGCAAGACCAGCAAGATCACCATTGCTGACTGTGGACAACTCTAATGAATTTGGCTTGTTTTATCTTAAGCTACCAAATCATTCCTTCTGTATCCCAGGAGAGCACCCCCTCCATCCCATTTGCTCGCAGTATCCCTATAATCTTTGTGCTCTCACTACACTTCTTTGGGTTCCATATTTTCCTTATTCCCTTCCACGTCTAGTTAGGTTGCAGAGAAATAAAAAATAAATAACAACAACAAAAAAAAGAATATATCTTTGGTAAAGCCAATTACAAAAAAAGTTGACAAAGGGAATGACAGAATATATGATATTTTGTTGTTTACAAAGAACACACTGGGGATGCGGTTCTTCCTGTTGACAAATATCGCTTCAACACATTCATAGAATATTAAAATTTATGAAGAATGTTGTCACATGAAAGCATGTTACAGTGTGCTTTCTTTCTTTTCTTTCTCTTTTTTTTGAGTTGGACTCTCACTCTGTCACCCAGACTAGAGTGCAGTGGCCGCTCCCGGCCACCGCAGCCTCTACCTGCTGGGCTCCGGCGATCCTTCCTCCTCAGCCTTCCAAGTAGCTGGAACTACAGGCGTGTGCTACCACGCCCGGCTCATTTTGATTTTTTGTAGAGATGAGGTCTTGCCAAGTTGCGCAGGCGGGTCTTGAACCCGAGGGCTCAGGCAATCCACTCACCTCAGCCTCCCAAAGTCGCGGTATTACAGGCGGAGTCACCAAGCCTGGCTTCTTTTCTTTTTTAATAATTTTTTTAGATTTGTATTTATTTTAAAGATGTGGGGTACAATTTACGACTAGGTAGATAAGAGGTCATTACACAGGTAAAGTTTGGGCCTCCACACACGTGTACCACAGCACTATTCACAATAGCAAAAACATGGAACCAACCATGCTGCCCATCGAAAGTGGACTGGATAAAAAAATGTGCTATATATGAATATTGGATTACTATGCAGTCATAAAAAAGGACAAAATTAGGGACTTTGCAGCAGTGATCTATCACAGAAACAGAATTGTGAGTGCCTAATGTCTCACTCATAAGCAGATCCTGAACATTTATCATAACACTATAAGAAAATGTTTGATAGTAGTGGAATGCTGCCAGTGGGGATGGGGGCACATAACATCAGTAAGGGTATCTGATCTCAAACCAGGCGAAGTGAGGTACAAAGTATGCTTTTAAAAACTACAACTAGCCGGGCTCAGTGGCTCAGCCTGTAATCCGGCCCTTTGGGACCCTGAGGTGAGTGGATTGCCAGAGCCCGCGGGCTCGAGACCCGCCTGGGCAGTGCGACCTCATCTCTACAATAAATCAAAAAATCAGCCAGGCGTGGTAGCGCATGCCTGTAATTCCGGCTACTTGGAAGGCTGAGGCGGAAGGATCGCCGGAGCCCAGCAGGTCGAGGTTGTGGTGGCCGGGAGCGGCCACTGCACTCCAGTCTGGGCGACAGAGTGAGACTCCAATTCAAAAAACAACAACAACAAAAAAAAACCTACAACTGTTTCAGAAATATGAAATTAACGTCAATAAATTAATTTATTTGCAAACACTTACTCCATGCTAATGAAACCTCTTTGGCCAAAATGGTTTTTAATCTTCTAACTTATTCTATGAAATTAACGTCAATAAATTAATTTATTTGCAAACACTTACTCCATGCTAATGAAACCTCTTTGGCCAAAATGGTTTTTAATCTTCTAACTTATTCTACAAACCATTTTGACAATAAATTCAAAACTTTTTTTTTTTTTGAGTTGGACTCTCACTGAGTTGCCTAGGCTGGAGCACAGTGGCACTCTCACAGCCCCCCCAGAGTCAAGTTGCTGGGTTCCAGCGATCCTTCCGCCTCAGCCTCCCAAGTAGCCGGAACTACTGGCGCGTGCTACCACACCTGGCTATTTTTTGATTGATTGTGAGATGAGGTCTCACCAAGTTGCCCAGGCTGGTCTCAAACCCGCGGGTTCAGGCAATTCAAACTCCTTGGCCTCCCAAAGTGCTGGGATGACAGGCTGAGCCATCGAGGCCAGCCAAATTCAAAACTCTTAATGGAGAATATTTAAAAGGTCTTCTTGAAATGAATTTTTAAAAAAATTTTTCATTTATCAACCAAAGCTCTGTGTTTCTATATTTCTAAAAGTTAGGACATGAACAATTAGATGTGATTATGGCCACTAAATAACAAAGTACACCACAGATCATTAGATAGATTTGAGACTTTAAGGGGAAAAAAGTTTGTTAGAATTTCCTGGAGAAATCATGTTCATTGAAATATGAAAAAAAAGAATAAAATAATCATGCTGTACATCAAAATATAATAATGAACTATCATCTCTCTCAGAGGTCTCTGAACACAATCATGAAGCTTCAACATACCTCTTTTTGGTAATATTTGTGTGAGAAAGGCTATCATTAACTTGGAGCAAAGTAAGAGATTTAAGCAGAATAATAACTTTAAAATTCTAAGGCCAAGGTCCTAGTTCAGTTGCTGGTGGCAAAACTTTGAATAAGGAGCTACCATCTGATTTCTCATTTTCTTAATCTGTAAAGAAAGAAGAACTGAATTCATCCTATTTTGTTAAACGTTTTATTTTTAAAAAATTATATAATTTTGAAATTTTGTGGTAGCATATAGTTTTTTGACCAACTAGATTAATAAAAATTTATAAAACTAACTAATTTTTGATGTACAAATTCTTTCTTTTTTGAGTTGGAGGTCTCACTCTGTCACCCAGATTAGAGTGCAGTGGCCGCTCCCAGCCACTGCAGCCTTGACCTGCTGGGCTCCAGCGATCCTTCCACCTCAGCCTTCCAATTACAGGTGCACGATAACACACCCGGCTAATTTTTGATTTATTGTAGAGATGAGGTCTCACCAAGTTGCCCAGGTGGGTCTCGAACCCGCAGGCTCAGGCAATTCACTCATCTCAGCCTCCCAAGGCGCGGAATTACAGGCTGAGCCACCAAAACGGCTGATGTACAAATTCTAATAAATTCCATTAATTTGAAAAGTTGCCCAAATTTGGAAAATTTTGGGTTACATAGCCAAATCATGAAAGCATACATACACTAATACATGTATATTGAAATCTTATTGTGAGCTTTTATAGATTCTTAAGCTTTACGAGAGATGTATTTCCAACAGATGTTGCTGCATATTTAAATATATATCCTTTTGCCTTTTCCATTAATTGGAAAATGTTATATGAGTACCACTTGCCCAAAGTACATATTAAAGTAATGTGGAATTTTGAAATAAGTACAATATTTCTCCTTTGCTTATTTTGAAAACCAAAGCTTATTAGAGCAACTGAAAAACAATATTCTGTTCTGTGCTTAGAAAAATGATATCTCAGACCCAAATCCTGGACAGTTCACCTTCCTCATAGAAGTAGGAAATGGTGCTAAGTCAGTTAAATGTTCATTTCCCCCCTTCTCCTATGAGTCCAAAAAATGTTTATTGAGCAAATGCTTATCAAAGGACTATTTTGAGGAAGATATTTTAGAAATAAAATTATTAAGACACAGATAGACATTGGTAAGAGTTATGAAATATGCATAGAAATGATCAATAAAAAAGTAAATGTGCCAAATACCACAAAAATGGTATACTGGATTGTTACAGAGGTGCAAAGTTCAGAAAGTATTCTAAAGTGAGTATGATGTCCTGGAACATATTTTCTGGGCATTGACTGGGACCTTGTTGCAGTGAAGGGAGCAATAGAGAGTGGAAGTGGGCAGGGACACTGGGTGTTGTGTTGAGCCAATGGTAAAGACAAAAGACATTCTGGAAAATGGAAACCTTCTTGAGAGAAAAAACAAGTTGTGTTTGTGTTACCAGTTTGACTTGTTACTCTCATGTAAGCAACTTCTAAAGGAAAGAAACCCCATGTAATTATGTTAGAGATTACTGGGACAAAAATTTGGATTATGGATGAGTATGAGTAATGATGTAAGACTACATGTAAAGGAGCCAAATAGATGTCAAATTCGATGAGTGAGAGTTCAAAGGAAGGTAAATTTGCAGTTCACGATAATGAGGGAATGTATTATGGAGGCAAGTTCAGGGGTTATTCTTAGTAAAAATAACTTGGGCTGAATGGAAGGCCTAATTGTGGTAATTTATACTACCACTGAGAAAAAGGCATTTAAATGTTGAGATATGGCCCATACAAAGCATGAAAACAAGTGGGTCCAGGTGGCAATGTGCAGAATTTTGGCAATTTGTGATGGCAGATATGTTTATGTTTGCCACTTCTAGCCAATGAGTTTGGAAAGGCTGATCTTGGCCAGAGTATCCAGGGATTTGATGATAGAGGCTAAAGAATCAGTCTGCTGTTGAAGTGTAAAAACAGAGTGGGGAAGACAAGTATGGCAATATAGTATGTAACAAACTACAGGAAAGAAGTTTGTTACACAAAACAAGTACGACAATATAGTATGTAACAAACTACAGGAAAGAAACATTGGACTAAAGAAGGCCTAGGAACCCAGGAGCAAGGAATGGTGATGGAAATAATGAGGAAGAGATGTGAGACCTCGCACCAAAAATAAAGATTAAAAAAAAAGCGTACTACTTAAATATGAATGTTGTTGGGCATGGTGGCTCACACCTATAATCCCAGCACTTTGGGAGGCAGAGGGAAAAGGATTAATTGAGCCCATGAGTTCAAAACCAGCCCAGGTAACTTGGCAAGACCTTGTCTCTACAGTAAATTAAAAAAATTAGCCAGGGGTGGTGGCGGGTTCCAGTTACTTGGAAGACTGAGGAGGAAGGATTACCTGAGTCCAGCAGTTCATAGTTGCTCCAACCTGGGTGAAAGGGTGACTCAAAAACAAAATAAAAAAATAAAATAAGATAAAATAAATACAAATGTAAGAGAAAAGTAGTAGTTAAAACAATGTCTTGGAAAAATACAAATTTTGAAAACCAGGATAATAAGAAAAGGGGACTAATTTTGTAGAGAGAATGTTAAATTTGTTTCAGATTAGTCTGAAATGACAGCAGGACATGGAAACAAAGGCAGCTAGGCAGCAGATGGAACTGCTGCTATGAAGTTCTAGACAGAATGGTTTCTGATTTAGCAAATAAAAGTATTATTTGAGAAAAGTATTATTACAGTGGCTCATGCCTGTAATCTCAACATTTTAGGAGGCTGAGACAGGAGGATTGCTTGAGTACCAGCCTGGCAACATAGTGAGAACAATTTTCTACGAAAAAAAATTAAAAAATTAACTGGGCA
>JAPVLO010004588.1:0-14284 GCA_027257055.1 Cephalopachus bancanus | reverse complement strand
AAAGGTGGACGATGGGAGGAGGTAAGGGTTAAAAAGTTGCCCTTTTGGGGCACAATATTCACTATTCAGGTAATGGGTAACTAAAATTTCACTACTATGCAATACATTCATGCAAAAATGCTGCAGTCCCCCCTAAATCTATTAAAATTGAATGAAAATGAATATGTCCACAAAAACCTGGAATTTACTTATTAAAAATTGTATATTTATTCTTACATTTGAAACTTCAGTTACTCTCAAAGTACTCTCTATTCCATGGAATACATCTATTGAGGTTTTTTCATGTCTCAAAACAGTTTGAACTTGTCTATTTTGAAACCTTTTAGTGTTTCTGCTGTCTTTTGGTTCACCTCTTCCACATCTGCAAAATTTCCCCCTTTTAAGGACTTTTTGCAACACAGAAACAAACAAAAAAATTTTGGGGCAAAATTGAGTTAATAAGGAGGGTGGGGTACAGAGGTCATGCCATTTTGGTCAAAAAAATGCTGAACGCTCTGCACTCGTACATCATCCATCATGAAATGGGCAAACACATTGAAAGAATCCTCCCTTTTCCCCCCCCCCACAAAAGTACTGAAGCTGAATGCAGCCTCTCACAATGCTAACTGGTACACTAATGCCAGGGGGTTTCCCTAAAACACTTTTCTAGTGGAGAAAGCCTGTACTACAAGGGGTTCACCCTCCAAAAGGCCCCCCCTTTTTTAAAGGGGATTCCTCTTCATGTGTGTGTGTGTCTGTGTGTGTGTGTGTGTGTGTGTGTGTGTGTGTTTTTATCACATCTAATTTTCTCCTCCCACTGCCCCCAGACCTCCCCTGACCCCAGATAAAACTTACTTATGAAAAAAACCCCAAACTCTGCACCCCTGCTTGCAAAGGCCAATGGTCTTATTCCTACCTACTCATCCAAAGTTAACCCTCCCACTCTTTGTCTCACCCACTCTGTTCCAGATGTAACAGGAGCCTTTCTGGTTTTCTCCTCAGAGTCCTTGCATAAAAAGGTTTCCCCTTTTCATACGTTATTCTCTTTTATGAATTTTTATTGTCCAGATCCTTTTTATTCAGATCTCATATCTTTAGGGAGGTCTTTCTTTGCCACATAATTTAAACTACTTGACATATTGTATTATGTTGAATTTTATCAAATTGCTGTTTTGGGTGTTCAAATTGGTAATTTCATAAGGTTTAACCTAATAAAAGTCCTGTACACACGTTTTTCATGAATCATGAGTTTTTATACATGTTTGTGTTGTTCACACAGTTTTACATAATAAGCAGCATTACAGTTGACACATAGTAGGTAAATAAAAGGTAGTTGCTGTTTGTATCATTTTCATCATCATCATCCCAAACCATATTAGAAGACAGAAAATGAAGAAGCTGTAGAGACAAAGAAACATCAACGTTGCACTGTTTTAGGATATAGAAGAGAAGGGGTCTGACACCAGATTTTCCATTACTGTCCAATTGTGTGATCTTGGATTAGGCAATATCTTTTAAAGATAACCCAAGGGCTGGCTTTTCAAGTTAGACCCACAAGAATCAATTATCTTATTAAGTGCCAAGTTTTGGAATAATTTCAAAACTGCAAGCAATCACAAGTACAAGGGACAGGGGGGAGGCCCCGACCTTCTGATGTTACTCCTCAGGCCCTTTCTTGTCACATTGGTTCTTGGTTCTGGTTCTGATTTAACATGTAGACATCTGAAAGATATACATGAGTACATCACATGCACATAAGGCAGCTCTTTTGGTCATCTCCATTTATATTCCACTTTGTGTGTAGTTACATAGCTTACATGACAATTTTCAAGAAGACTTGTCACATGAATTCTTAGATTCCAGGTTTATTTACCATAAATTACCAATTCTAGAGGGACAAAGTTCATGCTGCTATAGGCGTCCCAAATATAAAGATTCTGCTGCTAATAAATACCATTACCAATTTACCCTGGAGTCCTCATGATATGTTTACAAGTAAGTTTGATCAGGTCATGTTTATTTCCCGGGGGATTCCCAGGAAAGAGAAGGAATGAACTAATCTTGTCTAACCCTTTCCTTCCCACTTCTCAAGGCTGCAGTTCTTTCACCTGTAAAATGAAAACCTGGCTCACTATATCTGAAGACCCAAAGGGGTCTAAATCTCATCGAGTCTACCGACTGGGAAGCCATTTCCTGTCACTGCATATATCAGGCAGAAGCTAAATAAACAGAGATTTTATACCATGGAAACTGTTAAACTCAGCACAAAAGCACTTCCTTCTTAAAGAATACTCCGCAAGCCTTGGGGTAATGAAGGGAGTATAAGTTCTGGCATCAGAGGCCTGAGTTCAAACCTCAGCTCTAGAGCATAGTTGCTGTTGGTCTTTGAGAAATTTGTTCAGTCTGCCTAAGCTTCTGTTTCCTCACCTGTCAGATGGGAATCATGATATTTACCTGCTTGAGTTGTGGTGGCAAGTTTTAAATGAGATAATGCATGTCAACACCAAGCATTGTGACTGGCATAAAACCGTAGACAATAATGAAGTCATTAATCCATTTATGCCCTAGTATGCACTGACTATTCCACAGGGCCTTGTTGTATACAGTGTTCACAGTATAAAAAAATGGAATAAGATAACAAGATGTAGGTGTACCCTAGATGGCAGCACAGGCAGACCACTAGCCTCTCACATGCCCCATGCCCTCTTGTCTTGCCTCTAGTGCCAACCATTGTACATACAGCATCCAGAGAAAACATCCTAAACCACAGGTCTGAGCCACTGTCCAGCTTAAAATTCTCCAATAGCTCTCAGTCTCTTTAAAAATAAATCCTTACCTCTTCATCCAGTGTATAAGACTCTGGGGGACTATTTTTCTCTCTCTGACCACCATGATTAGTCAAGGTAGACTAAACATTGGAGCAAAACACCCTGAAATTTTAGCAGCATAACACAATAAAAGTTTGTGTCTCATTCATGCCCCCACCTAATGTGAGTCAGTTGAGATAGGGGCAATAATTTAGGGCCCTTTTTCCTTTGGTTCTTGTGAGAACACTGGTTTCTGCCAGAAGATGGAGAAAAAGTATCACTCATCAAAGGGTTTATGGTCTATACGTAGAAGACATGCATATAATTTCCTGTCCCCTTCTATTGTCCAAAAAAAAAATCAGAATATTGCTTCACTTCACTACAAAGGGGCCGAAAAGTTAGATACTGATTAGCATTCTATTTTCTTTCAAATGATACTGTAGCAAGTCTAAACTTCTTTTACTTATCTGACACACCATTCAGATCTACACGTCTGTGATTTTGCCCTTGCTAGTCTCTCTGTCAATAATGCTTTAGATAAACTCCTTTGTAGTATGCAGCTCTTGTCCAAGCATTATCTTTCTTCAAGTCTTTCTTTTTGAGGCCCCATCCTTTACTCAGAGCCAGAACAAATTGCTCATTCTTCCAGAGTACTTCTAGACTGCCCTCACTATCACTCTTCCCTGATGGTTTTCCTTATATGTTTGTCTATTCTCTGCAATTTCAACCCCTAGTGAACAGAGACCTTTGCTAATGCATCACTGTGTCCCTGCCACACAGCACACATCCTGGTACTGAGTGAGCTGATTAGTGAGGAATTTTAGTAATATTCAATGTCCCCAAAGAAATAGAACCAAGTTAAAGTCAGACCACTTGTTTTGAAGCCCATAATTGTTGCTTACTCTGAATCTCAGGTGGTTTACCTGTAAAGCCAAGATACTAGCTTTCCATATCACACAGAGGTAAAGAATTTAATTAATAAATATAAAGCTCTCAGTATGATGCTTGCTACACACAAGGAACACTAAGTACAGTACTAGCTACTGCTGTTATCATACCCTTCTGCCCTATGTTGTGGATGAAAACAGAAACGCTCTCCCCTGATTTTGAGCAATCTTAAATTAGGACAGAAAACCCGGCCTTGTGGATATGTGGTCCCTAGAGAGTGACTCAGGCAGACAGAGGCCTTGGTGAGCTCCATGGCTCTGGAAAGGTTCCTTGAGTGAGGTCTGGCAGAGGCAAGGAGAAGCTGACAAATTAAATGATTTAGTCTGCTCAGCAAAGTAAACGTGGCTCCAGGAAGTTAGAAGTAACTCAGAATGGAAGCTCCAAATGCCACTGGGTGGAGGAAATTTTTTTTTCCAAACTCAATTTGTTTTCACTTAAACTGCTTCATTCCATCAACATGGTTCTTTGGAACATTGGCTAAATTCCCTGAAAATGTCTCTTTTCAAGCTTTTTTTCTCCCTCCCTCCTTCCTAGTTCCTCAAAAACAATAAAAAAATTTAAAAACTTGGAACCCTAGAGAAATCACCCCAAAAGCATTAGGTCAGCATTGGTGTGCACCAAGTACATGATGGCAAATTGACAGCAAAGATGGAGCTATAAGTGTGGATGTAAAGTTGCTATGAGTAGCATAGTGACGACAGTTAAATCATTCCCTGAAATGGCCTTGCAGTTGATAAATGGCCTTTTCTTTACAAAGATCCTTTTATACAGGTCAGTCCTGTGCCTCCCCATTTCAGTTTCAGGGGGGAAAGGGAAATAGTCCTTCATCTATAGAAGCACAGAAGTTTTCTCAATCAAAAGTCCAGGTTGTAACCTATTCTATGCTTATGCATCTGGCAGATGGATACTCACTCCATTGGCCCACCAACGTGACTGGAGTAGGAGCTCAAAGCCAGAACATATTGAGGGAGTCTCCTTCTTTATTACCTGGAGCTTCTTTATAGAGAGAACAATAAACCAGAAAACCCTGCTTGTACTAGCCTGTACAAAGTTCTGAGATAACCTAACCCTTCCAGTCCATAACCAGCGAATTCCAGACCAGCTCTGTTTTTTTTCTGTGTATGAATCATCCCAGTTTTAAAGCTATGGTTTTCTCTTTTAGAGAGGAAATCTATAATGTCAACAGCAAAAGACTACAGAAAGGATATTTTCCTTTTTTTTTTTTCTCCTACCTCTTCACCTTTTTTTTTTTGTAAGAACTTGGCAGAGCTAATTAATTAAGCAGATTTTTCCATACAAGGAATATAAAGATTCATTGTAAACTACATGCAGGAGTTAGTATGACTATAGTGGCCTAGTAAAAATTAACTTCCCTTAATGTTCTCTCAAAATTATTAGGTATTTAATATCTACAATTATAAAAAAATTATCTGTAGAGAAGTTTTTGAAAACCACTATTTTACTGGTATTTTCCAAGAGACCAGCACTCTCTCGTAAGTCTAACACAATCCTGTGAGATCTATTTGTTCAGAGACAATATAAACTCCTAGAAGTTAGGTGCTTTGTTCATATAGAACCTGACAATGCCATCAATCAATCAGTCAATCAAGTTTTAGCTTATCATACCCTAAAGCCCATTCATACCTATAGCTATGAATCTCCTCACTTCACTGTCTTCTTTATTTTTTATTTTTTATTTTTTTTTTTGAGTTGGAGTCTCACTCTGACACCCAGACTGGAGTGCAGTGGCCGCTCCTGGCCACCACACCCTCGATCTGCTGGGCTTCAGCGATCTTTCCTCCTCACCCTTCCGAGTAGCTGAAACTACAGGCCCCCTACCAACCCCGGCTGATTTTTTGATTATTGTAGAGATGAGGTCTCACCAAGTTGTCCAGGGGGGTCTCGAACCCGCGGTCTCAGGCAATCCACCCACCTCAGCCTCCCAAAGCGCTGGGATTACAGGCTGAGCCACCGAGCCTGGCTCACAGTCTTCTTTAAAATGACAGTATTATCCCCCTCTTAGAGTTGTTAGAAGGATTATATTAAATCTATTGTATGTGCTTATTATATGGTTATATATGAACTTCTACTAATACAGTCTAAAGCCTCAGCCATTTGGAATTCAAAGCAATAGACTGTGGAGGGATAGAGCAAGGAAAGAAACTGACCCTTCTATGACTTCCCTCCCCAAAATTTCTTCCTATGCTAGGCTGGTGACTTAGCTTTGTCACTGCACCAACATATCACAGAAGTACTAGTGATAGGTCTTGATTCTCAGACCTCTAGCCAAAGACCACTACTGCTTCTAAGACATACTGGATGAGATTTTTAGCAGGGGATCCCTGACCTTTGAGATCTCGACAAAATTAGCTTGATGCCTTTTTAACTATGCAGTCTATAGACCCCAAAACCCTTCTCCAGCACTTTGACAAATTTTCAGTTAACCCAGAGGCTTTTGTCTCTTAAGATCTTGTTTCTGGGGGGGTATCTCTGTTCTAGTCCATAATGACCCAGACAGGAAAAAAATTCAACTGTTTTTTTGAGTTTCTAAAACCCCCACCCATATTTGTGAATAGAGTGAACTTTACATAATAATGAGGAGAGGCATTTCAGAGGAAAAATCTCTGTAACTGCCATAAAACAACTGGCAATGGAGAGAACAACACCAGTTTAGAAATGTTCTTCTGTCACCTCACTATCACAGTGTTTCACAAACCCTTTATAGTACCCAGTTTCTGTCTCTCTCCATTTTGCTGACTTCTCTATTCTTTTCTTCCCTTCTTTCATGGCATTACTCAGCTCTTTCTCATTTAAGGAACAAAAAAGACAAAATCATGTTCTTATCCATGAAAAACTGTCATTCTCATTCATGATACCCTGGCATCTATCAGCTTTTATGTCTTGAAGATCTCACATACTTCAGAAGAATTTACTAAGTCCCATTCTTCTTCCCAGGAGGCATTCAAATGGTGGCTGCTAAAAATCATTAGAATTGTAATAATATTGTTATAAGAATACAGTTCTCTCATCCAACAAAGATGTCTATAGCTCTTATGTTTCAGAAGGCAATGTTTTAAGCACTTTCTATTTAGAAACTAACTTAATTCTCAAACACCTCTATGAAGTTATTGCTATACTTCACTGAGGGGAACTGAGACACAGAGAAGGTAAACAACTTACTCAACATGACATAGATAGTGGCAGCCTTGTGATTCAATCCCTGGCAGTTTGGTTTCAGAATCTGTTCTATTAACTTCTACAGAATCATCAGACAGATAGAAAAGCAGACAGACATTGAATGAGTAGAACTTGAAGCAAATCTTCAGGGTTTTGAGCAATGTACAAAATGCAAACAACAAAAACTAGGCCACAAATTATCAGGTTTTAAAAAAAACCCAGGAAGAAATAAATGGGTAGTTTCAGAAGACATAGGGAGTCCCTGGGGCAAGAAATCGTCAAGAACGTTGAACAAGCTCCAGGAAGTTATTTTCAGGGGTTAAGTTGGGTTCAAGCAAACAACTGAGTTTTTAGTTGTATGATCTGTCTCCCCTATCTCAAGGAAAAGCACTATCATCACTGAGCCTGTCACTTCCTTTTGAAAGGCCTTTAGGGGAAGACTGAGGTTGTAAATAGATGGACAAGAGTGCTCTCAGTTACATGAAGACTCATTTTGCTTCAAAGGAAGAATCCCTCATCAGAGGAGTAAGTTCGGGAAAGTTTCCACTTCCAAGTAGTCTTTATTTCCTACTTGGAAACCATTGTAGTGCATCTCCATCTGGATGATGATGCCTGTTATAAGAATACAGTTCTCTCATCCAAATTCAGCAGACTGCATAACCAGGGCTGGGGGGTTGTAAAGAATTAAGGGAGTTATAGTTGTCTTCCCCAGCTCCCCTTTCCAAGCACTTTACTCTTGTCAACAAAGGAAAAGTTAAATCAGTCTGTATTTCCAGATCCATTATTGTTGAAGAGTAGAGAAATCACTCTGATGATTAGGTTATTTGGCATTGTACATTGTTTGAAGATCTGTCTTGAGAAATAAAGGTCTCATTCACTGAACAATTTCATCTTTTCCATTTGGCAAACTATCATACTTTCAACTTTTTCTCCACCCGGATTAACTGAAAGGTTGTCTCATTAACCATACTTTCTTTTAGGACTTCAGCATCACCTATACCCAGAATTGTAATAATATCAATAATACTCTTCAATAAGTACTTAATTTATACCTACACCATGCTGTCCAAAAATCATAAACATTATTGAAAACTTTACTGAAGTCTTAAAACAACCCTGAAATAAATAATATCCACTCTTTATAGTTGAAGAAACTGCTTCTCCAACAAGGTCCCAAGTGCAGTGACAGAGGAGAACCTGGACTCAGTCCAGGTTTGACTGACTCCGGAGATTTAATTCCTTCACTAATTGCTCAGGTTGCAACATGGTCACCAACAATGATGAGGGGCATAGCGGAGCACACTACCTTCACCACCAGATTGTCTGCCCACTCATTCACCCTGAAGGGTCTTTATTCACCAAAAAACCTCCATTCACTCTATTCATGCTAGCAAAGTTGAGTTAGAAAACTCTCCATGGGCCTGTTTACTCAAGCCATACAGCAGACCACTTAAGGGGAAGTTGTTTTTCCCCCCATCCTATGTCACTGAAGGTTGAGAGTTCATGTTCTCCTTACTTCTAACAACCACTTCTGGATGAGATTCTTTCAGTCCTTATTCAAAAGAAAGTGTTTATTTGTGGTCCTGCCTTGCTATGCTCCTTCTTAGCAATGTCATCTATCCTTCAGAAGTATATATACACATTCTCTTCTATTCCACAGAGAAGATTCTCTAAAGAGTCTGTAGTATCTTCACTTCATCACTTTCCATTAATTCCTTAGACCTCTGTACCTGGAGTCTCTACCTCCCACCACCATGCCACACTTGAAAGTTTAACTGACAATCTTCTTTCCAGATTGCATGTATATTTTTCACGTTTTGGTCTTACTTGACTTCTCTACAATTTAATGCTGTTGTTCACTCAAAACTTTTTTTCTTTGATTTTTGGGGCATTATATTATCCTAGTTATTTTTCCAAAAGTTTGTCTCTTCATTCCATTTTCAGTCTTTGGCCCCCTTGTTTCATGTTTTCCCATCTCTGTTTGCTTTCATACTGTCTTGTAATGACTCCAATGTGCTCATTTATCCTATGCCTCCATCTCTACCTCAGGGGTTTTCTGTGTCCCTGACTTTTATATTCAAAGATTTCTACAGATTGCACTTGAATATCTCACAGGTACTTTATATTCAATATTTATAACTCATCCTTCCCTCCCCCCAGATTTTCACTAAACCCATTTTTTTAAGCTCCAGTATACAAATTTCAGTGAATGATGCCAAAATCTGCCCAGTTAATCAAGTTAGGAAAGTAATAACATCCTTGTCCTCTTTGCCTTAGCTTTCACATGTAATAATTATTAGATCTATAAATTTTATTTCTCACCTGTATATTGAATAAACCTACTTAACTAGTTTTATATTCACTCATAGGCCACCACCTGCTCTCTCACCCCAAGTTCAAGCCATATGTTGCCCCTTTCCCTTTTGATACGTTCCCATCTCCTCATCCTTTTTCTTAACTTACATATTCTTCCATCAAATTTCCATTCTGATAATACCCTTCCTAACCCCAAGGGTGGGTTGAGTAACTCTTCTCTCTGCACCCACAGCACCTTGTGATTATCAAAATAATATCAGTTACACTATTTTTAAATACCTGTTTACTACTGTGTCTTACCCACTGTCGAGTTCACAACTTTGTCTTAAATACTCAGTCAGCCTTTGGCACATAATAAATGGTAAATCAATATTGGCTGAAATACTGATCTATTTTTAAACCATATCTTTGTTCTCGATTAGTTGTGCAATAATACACAACTTTGTATCACTGAACAAGTATGTGACTTTTAAAACTCAGCTTCATTTACATAAGATAAAATTTACTAACATTAAGTGCATAGTTTAATGAATTTTACAATGTATACTTTCACTGGGCTCGGTGGCTCAGCCTGTAATCCAGCGTTTTGGGGGAGGCTGATGAGTGGATTGCCTGAGCCCGCAGGTTCGAGACCCGCCCGGGCAACTTGGCGAGACCTCATCTCTACAATAAAAATCAAAAAATCACCCGGGGCGTGGTAGGGCGCCTGTAGTTCCTGCTACTTGGAAGGCTGAGGTGGAAGGATCGCCGGAGCCCAGCAGGTCGACGCTGGGGTGGCCGTGAGCGTGCCACTGCACTCCAGCCTGGGCAACAAGAGTGAGACTCCAACTCAAAAAAAAAAGATGCATTTGTGATATGCTGTTTTATTGCAGAATGCATTCTACTGTGTAGACACACCCCAGATTGCTTATCCATTCATCAGTTAATAGATATTCAGGTCATTTCACATTTGAAGCTTCGATGAATAAAGCTGCTGTGACCTTCAAGTACAAATCTCTGTGTGGACAAATGCTTACATTTCTCTAGGATAATTGCCTAGAAATAGAATTTCAGAATTATATGGTGAATGTATGCTTAACTTTATTAGAAACTGCTAAACTGTTTTCCCAAAATATTATGCATTCCCTCTGGCAACATTTGAGTTTCCACTTGTTGCATATCTCACCAAAATTTAGTGTCAGTGTTTTTAACTACAGCCATGATAATGTTTTTGCAGTGATATCTTAATATAGTTTTAATTTGTATTTTCATGTTGTTTAATGATACTGTCTAATGATAAAGTTTTTATTGTGTCTTTTTTGAGGGAAAGTATCTGTTAAATTTTTGTCACTGTTATTGACCAATATGTCTTTTTTTTTGAATTGTAAAAGTTCTTTACACTTTCTAGACACAAATTCTTTGTCAGATACAGATACTGCAAATATTGTCTCATAGTCTGTCATTTGCCTTTCTATTTTTGTAAGAATAAATATTTAAGAGCAAAATGTTTACATTTGCTGATATTTTCTTTTGTAACATATATTTTATGTCTTATCTAAGAAATTTTTTTCCTATTCCAGGTATCAAATATTTTACTCCTATATTTTCTTCCAAATATTTTTGCCTTAAAATAAAGGTAATTTTTCTTCTTTGT
This sequence comes from Cephalopachus bancanus, assembly GCA_027257055.1. Classification (NCBI taxonomy): domain Eukaryota; kingdom Metazoa; phylum Chordata; class Mammalia; order Primates; family Tarsiidae; genus Cephalopachus; species Cephalopachus bancanus. Next base: position 3,424 of record JAPVLO010004588.1, on the reverse strand, counting down.
TGATAACTTTGTTTTTTACATATTATTTCTTATTGCATTGCATTGCATAAAAATTTTAATACAATGTTGAATAGAAGTCACAAAAGTAAACAGCATTGAGTAAATAACCTTGCCTTGTTTTTGATCTTATGGAAAAGGTAGTCAGTCTTTCACAATTAGACATGAAGTTACTTGTAAGACACTTTTTTTGAGGGAGAATGCTCTTTATCAGATTGAGAAAGCTCCCTTTACTTACAGTGCTCTGACAAGTTTTATCAAAAATATATATTGAATTTAGTCAAATGTTCATTCTGCATCTATTGAGATAATCCTTTAGATTTTTTCTTTAATTCTGTAAATATGGTACATTTTGTTTTGTTGTTTTGATTAATGAATAAAAATTTTTTGAGGTCAATCTTACTTAGTCAAACTGTAATTTTTTTATATACTGCTCTATTGATTTTTTTATATTTTTTAACTATTTCTGAATCTTTTTTTATAAGGAATATTGGTCCAATTTTTCTGGATAATGCTGCTTGTAGAATTAATTCGGAAGTATATTATTATTACTGCATAACAAATGACTCTGAAGCACAAAAGTTTATATTCAATAAATATTTATTATCTTACAGTTTTTGTCATTCAGGAATCCAAGAGAGCATACCTAAGAGCTTATCATGTTCTGGTTAGGCTATCTCAAGAGGTTGTAATTAAACTCTTCACCAGGGATGTGGTTATCTGCGGCTGCAGAATTCACTGTCAAGCTCACTTACCTGTTTTTTGGCTGAAAACTCAGTTTTCAATAAATGTCAATAAATTTCTGTGTTTATTTTTCAAAATTTTTCTTCTTTCTTTGAAAACTTACCATGTGGCCCTTTTTGTAGATTGCCTGAGTAGTCTCATAGCATTATATTGGCTTCTCACAGATTGATTGATGAGAAAGAGTCAGAGAGAAAGACAACGACTTGTTTTATATAACCTAATCTTAGAAGTGACACACTATCATATCAACCATTTTTATGAGTTACACAGACCAAACATGATACAATAGGGGAGAAAACTACACAAATGTAGTGGGGCGCATACCAGGAGGTGAGGCTCATTTTCCTTAGGCCTAAAGAACTTCCATACTTACTGCACAGGATTGCTAGTAAAAAAATACCCTCATCTTTTTGTTTTGTCTAAAGATGTTTTTATATCACCTTCACTTTTTACAGACAGCTTATCTGAGTATAGAATAAGTTATTGTTTTTTTCTTTCAGTCCTTCAAAGATGTCACTCCACTGTTTTGCCTAATTCCATTTGCTTGCATATCTCTAACTAGAAGTCTACAATTATTCTTATCATTGTTCTTCTATATTCAGCATACAATTTTTTTCTGGGTGCTTTAAACTTTTTTCCTTAACATGTGTTTTCAAAAATTTCATTATGCTCTTCAGTTATGTGGCTTTCTTGTATTCATCTTGTTTTGATTGCATCACATTTCTTGAATTGAATGCATCACATTTCTTGATAGTTTTTGTCTTAGACATTTTTTGGCTATTGCTTTCTTATATCTCTTTCTTAGATTCCAATCACATGAATTTCAAACTATTTGATACTTTCCAAAATGTCAATAAATTTCTGTGTTTATTTTTCAGAATTTTCTTCTTTCTTTGATTCATTTTCAATAATTTCTGTTGTTCTGTCTTTATGTTCACTAATATTTTTCAGCAGGTTAATTTACACTTTATTCCATCTTGTGAAACTTCATTTCAGATGTTTTGTTTTTCCACTAGAAGTTCCATTGGGTTATCCTTTATATCATCTATTCCTCTCCTCATTATATTCATTCTTTATTTTCTATAGTCGGACAAATGAAGCATATTTATAAAAGTATATTTAAGCCGGGCTCGTGGCTCAGCCTGTAACCGGGCCTTTGGGAGGCTGAGGTGATGGATTACCTGAGCCCGGGGGTTTGAGACCCGCTGGGCAGTGAGACCTCATCTCTACATAAATCAAAAATCAGCCAGGCGTGGTAGCACATGCCTGAAATTCCGGCTATTTGGGAAAGGCTGAGGCAGAAGGATCGCTAAAGCCCAGCAGGTCGAGGGTGGGGGCGGGAAAGCGGCCACAGCACTCAGGTTGGGCGCCCGAGTGAGACTAATTTAAAAAAAAAAAAAAAAAAAAACCGAAAAAAAGATATTTAATGACTTTGTCAGTTCTTTTTATCACCTTTGTCACCAGATCTGTGTCTACTGAATGATATTTAACCAAATTATAGGTCACCATTTTCTACGTCCTGGTATGTATAGTATTGAGAATTTTGCATTTTTGAATCTTGTATATCATATATTCCTTTGAAGAGCGCTAGTTTTTCTTGTGACAGACAGTTAAGAAACTCATGGATTTGTTTAATCCTTTTAAGTTTTGTTTTTAGGCTCCTTCAGGGTGATTGTAGAATAGTTTATTCTACAGAACCAATTTAGCCTAACTTCAAAGATATGACAATTGATCTCTTGTAAATGTCTCCCGTATTCAACAAGGCCCCTCAATCATAGCTGGTGGGCACTTACATGATGTGTTCAGATATCATCTGGCTTGAAATTCTCCAATAACTTCTTAATCCAGAAGTTCTTTGTGTAAACCTAAAGTGTTCATCTGAAGCCTAGACAGACCAAAAACTCCAGGGAAACCTTTTGCAGATTTCTGGTACTTGTTTTTTTCTAGGCTCACTCCTCTCAGGTACTCTTGCATGTAAGTTTTGACCACTTTGGCCTCCCTAAACTACAATCTCTATTGTATTGAATCAACAAGACTGCCCTGGCTCCCTGGATTGCCCCTTCCTATGAAGTATTCTAGAAATTGCATCCAGACAGAAAACCTGAACAATTTCAGGGTTTACTTCATTTGGTTCCCTTCCTGCAGGAGACACAGTCCTAATGTATGTTGACCAATGTTTAAAAATGTGGATTTTCTCTATTTTTCCCCAGTATTATAGTTATTTATAATAGAGGAGTACTTCTGGACACCACTACTCTCTGACAGTCAGAAACAGAAATACTGATAGAATTCTAACTACTACCAATTTTAAGTTCCTTGACAGTGAGACATTTTCTGTTTCTCTTACCACTGTAGTCTAGATCAAGACATTGAGAGAAAAATGGAAAGGAGGACGCTACTTTATAAAGGTGAAAAGCATGAGAACATTACATAGGGTTACATAAGGAGATGTTCCATTTAGACAACAAAGAAAATTGATATCTTACTTCTTCTGGGTCTAAGTTGGTGGGAAAAGAAAGGGGGAAGTAAGAAAGAGGAATGAGCATATACATATCTTAAAGTCCTAGATCAGAAGAACAAAAGATTATTTGATGACTACTACCAAATCCCCCTCCTTTCTACGTGGTGTAGACACTAAATTAAAAGTTAGCAGACCTGTTATGATGTAGATGATAGGTGCAAA
>JAPVLO010004587.1:0-14605 GCA_027257055.1 Cephalopachus bancanus | reverse complement strand
ATAAACAAAACATTATAGAAGAATCTAAAAAAAATCAATCCTAAATTACTATTTTTTGAAAGAATCTTTAGAATATTTAGAAAGTATTTTAAATTTGTGGGCCCTAAGCTCCATGGCCCAACACTTTCATTCAAATAGTGGTGGTAAAAATTGAATTTTAGAGTGTGGGCAACAATATTTTGTACCACAAAATTGTTGAAACTACTAGTAATCCAGATTGGAGAATATAAATCAAGAATTTCTTTTCTACATCAATAAATCCTCAAATTTTCCTTGGAAGCCAGGATGTGAAACTCATTCACGCAAAGTACAAATTCCTAGAAGACATTCTGCAAAGAAGAAAATGAAGTCTTTAGTGTGAAATAGACATTGTGAATTGAAGATATCCTCACCCAGGGAGACCAGGATTCTATGGTTCTCTAACCTCACATCCCTATGTAAATTTTGCTCAGCAGGGTCCAGGCATTACCACTTTTCTGGAGAAAATTCTATGGCCACATCCCTGAATTTCAACAGTTCCTAAAATAAAAACCCACATATTTAGTAAATGGCCATGGGCAGAGGTATTAATTTGACTCCAGCTGAAAAGAGAGAGCAAAGAAAAATGTTTGACTTACATGAGTTACTGGGATTTTCCAGTAAGATATTAGTTAATATAGAAATATTATCTAATGTATTTTTCTAACTCTGAGGAAAGAGGATGTCATAAGACCCATAAACCACTGTAGATACTGTACTTTTGTGGATGATACACTATAAAATTAAGTGCATCAAAAAAGGCATGTATATTTTTAAGTGTTATATTCGTATCATACATGAAAAGGGCTGAATATGCCAAGTGGCCCCCAAATATAGAGGAGTTGAAGAAACAAAGAGGGCAGCAGACAAATTTAGTTTGTCAGCTTTGGGTAAATTGTCAAGGGAACTTACTGACAGAACGTAATCTTGGGCGACTGCAGGACAAAAGTTCTCCATACTGTTACTCCTCAGATGCTAGATATTTTTACTACAGAGAAAGGGCATACGTGCTCCAGCAAGATAATTAAAGGAACCCTCCAGAATAGGCAAGAATGCTTTATGCATCATCATAGCCTATAATCTGTACAATATTATCAAGGTTGTTTTGACCTAAATGCAGAAGTACATGTTTTTACACTAGGGTCAGAAAATAAAATAAAAATTAGGAGACATTTACAGAACTGGGACTAATCAGAAGTCAACATTGGCAGATTAGCATCCAAGATGGAGTCACTTTTGTCTCCACACTCCACTCTAATCCAGCTCTTAAATGCTGATGTGCCCACCTCTTCTGCAATGATCCCTGAGTCAATTTGATCAATTTGCTGTCTACTTTTTTAAAAAAGATGTTGGGTACAATTCAGTATTAGGTAGATAAGTGGTCAGCTTACAGGTAAAGTTTGGGCCTCCCTTTGGTCCCCGTTTCCTCTGGTTTGAGATCAGGTGCTCTTATTGATGTTATGTGCCCCCTTTTTCCTCTTCTAGCAGCATCCTGCTACTACCAAATCCTTTCTTATAGTGTTATAAATGTTTGGAGCCCGCTTATAAAGTGAGAACATGTGGTACTCATTTTTTTGGTTTCTGTGATTGATCACTGAATATGATAGATTCTAAATCCAACCCAGTTGCTGCGAAGTCCATAATTTTGTCTTTCTTTATGACTTTTAGGCAAAGGCAGCAGCAATAATATGAACAATAACAGGTGATAACACCTACACCAAGTAGAAGACACAGAATTAATAATGCCTTTTGACACCATGATTTTCAAGATCGAAGCCAAGTGGCCTTTTGTAGGGTAGAGCAGTAGTAGGAACAGAACACTATGGGCTGAAATACAAGTGTTTAATAGGTACTTGGTGGAGCAGTTCTTCTCCATACTATGAGTTGGAAGTACATACCAAACATGTTGCCTGAGGGATGAAGGTGCCAATGTTACCTGTAAGGTTACAGGTGCTGCAGTTGTCAAATGGCCATCAAGAGTACCCTTTAAAAGGAGCCATGTTCCAGTGTATTGGTGCATGAAACACCTTGGTTCAGATGCCAACAGACTCAACAAAACTACTTTAGCTGACTGGGAATCTCTCACTCCCTGGCAAGAAATGCCCAGTCCAACTTGAGAGAAGTTGCCAGTCCACCCCCATTTAAGCATTCCCTCCCTGGCTTAAGATCTTGGGGACAGGATCTAATAACTTCTAAACAACATCTACCATTGACCTATTACCAGAATTTCATCTGGTTGGACCTTTTTTTACAACTAGAATTAATGAACCTTTCTCTATGGTAGCCCTAAGTTGTTGGTATGGTATCAGTTCTGTTGCTTGTTTCTGCAAAACTAAGGTTTCACCTATCCATGCAAGGTATTAGACTGTGAGAATTCTCAAAATTGTGGCTTCAGAATACCATTTTTTCTTCCAATCAACCCTGTCACTTGGGGATTATGTAGCAAGTAAAATCTCCGATCTGTATCCTTTTCATACCCTCCATCTTGGACATCACACCTAGTAAAATATGTGCCTTGGAGTGTGTGGAAGATAGCCATAGATGACACTGTTGTTCCAAGCTTTTAATAGTGCCTGTTTTATGTGCCCTTTCCAAGGAAGGCCCACAACAATCCTATGACAGTATCCACATGTTAGAGCAGATTTTATCTCAAGATTGCTGGCAGGGGTCTGATGTAGTGTATCTGCCAGTCTCTGATAAGAGCAGCTATCTTACGTATACATTCACATGTGTGTGGGATGCAGCACGGGTCCAGACAAAAGTGAAGTAAGCAGTTTGTCACTGTCACTAAGTCTGCATAGTAGAGAAGCAATCATTTTTTGCTTTACGCCAGTCCACTGCTACACTGTGACGTCCATTACATTCATATACCCAGTCAGCTAGCTCAGAGGATTTGCGAGAGGACTGGTGTTCGATTTTTACTAAGGTATCAGCCTCCACATAACCAGAGGTGAATCTGACTGGAAAGCTGAAATATGATGCACAATTAAGCTTGTAGTCTTTCTCAAATGTCTTTCCACCTAGCATTTACCCATAAGGATTTCTTAAACACATACCACCAGCCCAAGCCTGTTGGGAGCCGGCCATGGAGGCCCACTGAGCGTTAGGGATCAGGGAGGGCCGTGGACCCCGAGACCACTAGGATGTGTTCAGGAGCTGTTGACCCCATTCCCTCCCCCCTTTTCCACTAGGCACAAGCAACCAGGAAAGGCTCCTGCTGGCTCTAACAGAGGACTCTGAAACCGGAATGAACACAGCTAACTTGGGAATCTATTGTTCCCATTTTCCACGGTTTATGGTTTTTGCTTTTAAACAATTTAAGTTTAACTTTGAGTCACATTGAGGAGCTTTAGTGTAAGTCACAGGTTCTCTTGATGTGATTTTAGAAATGTATAGATATAGGTTTTAGAAAATAGTTTATATAGATTAAGAAAATTTAAGTAACCATTTTGTTACAGAAGTATGGTTAGTTCAGTTTGATTCAGGAGGGGCAGTGAAGTTTGAATTAGGCCAGCTGGTGCTAGGAGAGTGTAACTATAGCAGCAACAGTTTTATAGAAACTAGTTTGAATTAGCATAGAATAGAAAGGTTACAGGATTTAAGTTAATAATTCACCATGGTGGTTTCGGGTTTAGACATTGAGTGATGTTAATTCAAGATGAGGTAGTTGTAATACAATTAAGGGCACATAAGAAACTGGTTTGGGGAACATTAAGCTAGCATAAGATACAAAAAGACAATTTGTGGTTGTTCTTCCTCATGTTTTTCCTCATGTTCTTACTTATGTATGAAAGAACATTCTCTTGAGAGAGGGGGGTGTCCTTTGTGCACCTGGATCTGTTCATGTAAAAGACACATGCTACCTTTTGTTTCCTGTGATGATGACTTTGCAGAGTTTGGGGATAAAAGCCCTGGGATAACATTCAATAAACGGCTTCTGCTTACTAAGCAGGAGTCCAGTCCCTTTCTCTCTCTCCAGTGTCTTCTTTCTTTTGGAAATCGCCAACGCCACCACACCTCAAAGGGACCCCTGACCCTTACAGGGCAAGACCCCCACACAAGCCTACTGGCAAGCCAAGCTGTGACACCCGTAAATACTACTAACCGTAGGTACCAAGAACTATAGGCCACGGCTCAAACCAGCCATGGGTACAAACCAGCCATGCAGCCTAGAGTTGTACTCATTGTCTACTTTGTCGCATATCCATCTCAAACCAGATAACATTTGTCTGTGATTGCATGACTACTGCAACCCATACCCAATGGCTACTATGGGTCGAGTCATCTGAATATCAAGCATGTTTAGGAATGGGGGTTGTGTATCCATGTACCATTGGAGACATCTTCTGTGGGGTAAGGCTCTGGACTAGTGACAGCACTAGTCTCATAATGTACTGGCCTCAAGACAGCATGTAGTTTATCTCCCAAGAGACTCATGGGGAGGGTGCTATGTTGTTACAGATATCCATGCTGCTTTTGTAAAGCAGAGGCTTGAACAATAGATGACACAGACTTGCCAAACAACTTCTCTATCCAAGCTTTGAAGGAAGCCCTATTCTCACTGTGACCAGAAAAAACAGCAGTTATAGGTTCAACTTGCTGCAAAGCCTTGTATACCCCCAGGACCTATTGTTCAATCAGGAAATAGTAGGTTTCAGCATCTTTCCATGGCTGTGACAAGAATTATAGGGAAACTGCTTTTTCCATGCTGGGCTTGCCAGAAGGCCCAACTTGTTCCCTCAGGGCTTATGGTCACATCCAAAGACCAGTATCCTAAAAGACCTTGGAAACGTTGTAACTGTTTAACTGTTTTAGGCATTTTTGTCAACAGCTGAGCCTGGGATAAGGAGTGTCTTACCCAACCAACCTGCTCCTAGCAATGTTACAGCTGGTTCCAGGCCCTGTATCTTTTGTGAGTTAATGACCCATCTCTGGATTGGAGAAGAGTACACAAGGCATCAAGGTGTTGCTGTAGCAATAAGTCTTCAGAAGTTAGCATAATATTACCAATATAATGAAACTGTTTAACAGCAAGTGAAGGTGGATATGGTTAAATCTCAAGCAACCATTTCATGACAAATAGTGGGGCTATGTAGATAACTCTGGGGCAACACTTGGAATGCCCATTGCTGGCCTTTCCAGGTAAAAACAAAATGATCCTGTGAATCAGGGTGCAATAAGATGCTAGAGAAGGTGTTAGCCAAATACAACACAAGTGCCTATGCATTGATTTCATTATATTGGGCACAGCATCATGTATCTTGGGAACTACATTATTTAGTTCTAGGTAGTCTGCTCTCGTGCTCCAGGTGCCATCTGGTTTTCTAGCCAGTCATACAGAACTATTGAAAAAGTTCTGGGCTGGCTGAATAACATTAACTTTGGCTAGTTCCTGCATGGCAGCTATAATTTCTTCTATTCCACTAAGGAGACAGTATTGTTTCACATGAATAATATGCCATGGGGAAGAGAGGTATACAGTTTTGACTTTGCTTCTTCTCTTAAAATAACTTTTGCCACCAGAACTCATAGACATAATTCCCCCACAGATGTTTGTAAAGGGCATTCTAAAAGGACATCCATTCCCAAGATGTTTTCTGAAATAAATGAGATAAAGACAGTAGAGTTCACCCAATGCCAAGAAGGAGAGGAGCTTGTTTCTCTACTCAGATTGTTTGGCCCCTGTAACTGTCTACAGCTGCCCTTTTACCAGGGTGTGCCTCTGGATTTCCATGGATTAAGGTGCATTCTGCACTTTTGTCTATTCAAGCTAAGGCTCTCTGCTTATTTGGAAAGCCAGTAGATTGTGAGCTCCATCTGGGGCCCTATTGCTCTTACATGAAGGCAACATTGGCCCCACCACTTATTAGGCTGGAAAGGAGTCAAACCCTAGAATGCAAAGATTGGGGTTCTTTTACACAGAATTTTTTCTTTTTGCTCCTTTCTCTTCTGGTGGGGGACTAAGAAGAAGCCTAAACTGTTGTTTGAGAGTCAGATCTGTTCAAAAACCCACCAATACAGCATTTGCTTGTTGGTCTATTTTCTCTTTGTCTACCCTGGGTGAGACTAGATCATGCCACATTTGTTTTCTAGTATCCTGATGGAGCTGTTAGGGTCTCACTTTTTCAGTCTAGCAGACTTAGTTTCCCTGTTTTTCTCTTTAGTACCCAATTAGACCTTATATCTTCTCTTCAGTTTCTTCAAGGTCAGCTAAGTCTTCTCCCACATCATACACATCCTATTCAACAAGGGGAATCAAGAGGGATATGAGGGAACGATGCCACTACTAGGAGCATGTTGTCTCACTTTTGTCAGCTTCACTCCCTGCTAGGAAAATACTAGCCCCACTGGTGCTCCCTAGCCATTCCAATGCTCCCTAGCCACACCATCCATGTGGCCAAGCTTTCTCTTGGCAGCTGTTTAAAACTTGTTGCTCTGCCCAATAATCTTGCTGAACTTTTTTTCTTTTTGCTGCATGAGCAATTTTGCTCTCAAGGGGGAGGCCAATTATCTTTCTACTCTGAGATAACCTCTGTGTCATTCCCTGATTCACTAGTTGGTTCTTAGGAATTACAGGTATTTCCATCCCAGTCTTGTTTGGCAAGGATAGCTCTTGCATTTGATTTATGCAGATTTTTCTCTCCCAGCTGCAGAGCAGCAAGCTAAGGTTTCCAACTGCACCTCCTGAGTTTCAAGTGTATCTGCCAAACCAGATGCAAACATAGACATGGACGTTCTCATATCCCTTTCTTACTGCTATTCTTGTTCCAGCTTTCCTACACTCTCCTTAGCTGCTACCTGCCAACTGCCGTAACTGTGGGAAACTCACTGTTGTTGCAGCCCTGTGACCTTTCTTACCACAGTCAGTCATACGGCTTTTTGCTCACAAGTCATTTAGACTCTCTGGCATTTTCAGGGTGTACTCATACCTACACAATTGTCCAGTCACCTAGCAAATGGACTACTCCACCCCACAAAGATGAGGAGGGCCACCTTGGGATTCCCATGATGCTTCCTTTTCCTTGTCCATATTTTACTTTTTCGACTCCTCCTGACCAGCTTGAAGCTTGTTTTAGGAGCTGAGAAACCAAAGAAGGAGGCAAATTTAGTTTTCTGGTTTCGAGTGATTTATTGAGGGAACTTACAGACAAAGCACGGTCTTGGATGGCTGTAAGACAGGTAAATGTTCCCACTGTTATTCCCCAGAGTCAAGGCATATACATCATAGGGTAAGGGTATACATGCTCTAGCAAGACAAAGGAAACACTCCAGAATACACAAGAATGCTTTATGTATCATATCCTATAATTTGTACAGTAGCACCAAGGTTATTTTGATCTAAAAGCAGTACCTGCTCTTAATAAAGCAGAAATCAAAAGATATTCCTGGGACTGGGGCTAAGAGAAGTCAACATGGCAGATTAGCATTCAATATGGAGTCACCTTTGTCTGCATAGTTGTGACATGGCTCAGGTAAGGTATTCATCATAAGTTAGAAACACATTTCTCAAATTTTATTATGTGCAACCATGAACTAGAGCTCTTGTTAAAATGCAGATTCTAATTGTGGAGACCTTGGAGGAAGCCCAAGTTTCTATGTTTCTAACAAGTTCACCAGTGAACCGGTCAATGCTTCTGGCTCAAAGAGTATATTTTGTCAAACATCAAGTAAGTGGCTGACCCTGAGCCTATTCCACTTTATCTGACCAGCAAACAAAAATGAGAGTCTTCATTTTCCAAAGCAAGCTATATGCAAAAAGAATCTACGAAGAAAGGGTAGCTTCCAGATTAAATCTGATGGTTTATGTACATCAATTGGTAAATCTCCCCAAGGTACTTATGAGAAATGTTGAATAAAAAAGGAATTTACCCTATAGTAGAAACATTTGTCAGAGAGCACGTTTACCAAGTGAATGAAATTAACAGGACAAATTGGCATCAGATGCACATGGGCAAATGAAACATCACTACTGATATATTACTGGCCAAAGAAAAGTAAATTATAATCTGAATCTAATCATAAAACATCAGTTTTATGCAGAGTTCAAGCTATAGATAGCTCCCATATTCTGTGATCTCTAATACTACTTTTAAATGGTCTTTCTTTTGCATCCTAGAGAGCAAGTCTCTTATAATTATTCTTTATTCAAAGCCTTTTGGGTTATTTGGGACAATAAATTGCATCTTGTTTAAAGTGCATTTTTTTAAAAAGCAGGATTTATTGAGAGGACAGAAAATTTCCCAGAGTGGGTGGGGATCTGAGCAATTTGCCCAAATGCATTTTCTTAATCCTGTTCTGCATAGCGCTGGTGGGGCATCCAGATGGAATCTAAACAGGTCCCAATCTTCACTAACATCTGAGGACCCAACCCCATCAAGTTAAGAATCTTGAGTATTCACACCTTCCCATGTTCAACAGATACAAAGGGAATATTTTTATATGGCAGGTCATTGATTCATGACATATGACAAACTTGGATGGGGAGAATGAAGACAGAGTTCTGGTTTCTAGGGGAGGGGTCTTTTTCAGAGCCCCCTTGAGTATCACAAAAAAAAAAAAGTTTTTAAATGAAACTCATTAGGCAGGAACACCAGACATAGAGTAAAGATTTGTAAGTTCTAAACATATGACATTCAAGGAGGAAAAAATAGACACAGTCCCTGACCTGGGACATAGTTACCTGAGAACCAGCCATTTCTTCCTCTTTCTCCTCTTTTTTCTGGGATTCCTTCTCAGTTGAGATTATCTGGACAAAGCACACTGCATCTTGAGGCATTCCTTTAACCCTGTTACCGTTACCCTCACACCTACAGACAGAAGAATCTTGAGGTCCAGAAGAGGTCACACTTCCCTGTCTTTTGTCACGGGAGAGAGGTAAGAACAACGAACTCCTATATAAGATCAAAATGTGACATTCTTTCTTTCTGCCCTCAGGTGCCCTCCCCTGCCACAGATGCCAACTATTTTTTCCAGAAGCAATGGAAATATAGGTGACACTTACATGTCCCTACCAATCCCAAGCCAAGTGTGTAACCTGTGAACTCATTTTGGAACAAAAGCTGAATGTAACTCTCATGAATGTTTCTGGGAGCCCATGTGCTTGACCCTGGCCTCATCTAAACATTATATGGTAATTTAAAAAGTCATGTGTGTAATTAAAGCGACAAGAATACTCCCACCCAGACCAACAGACAGAATCTGCAGGGAGGGGACAGGTACAATTTCCTCAAACTGATCTTATTATCATAATTAGATTCTTGGACTCAGAGTCACTTAGCTAAGCATTGCCTCTCAATACACGAGCTTTAATGTGCAAAGAAACCATCTGGTCTTCCAAGTCCCCCTGTAGGTAATGTGATTCCGCAGGTTTGGAATTTCGTGACTGGACTTCTTAACCAAGTTCACTGACAATGCTGATGTTGCTCTCCCTAGACTATTATCAGTATCACTCAGCTAAAGAAAACAGGCATGGCATGCAGAGTCCCTTATACTCACTGCTTTTATCACAACACAAATACTCCTGGTCCAAAAGAAACCAACCAATCATTATACTGAAACATGCCATTTTCTGTTGACCCTTTAAAGTGTACAGAAGGCCAGGGAAGGCCATAATGTCAAAATCTGTATTTCGGAAACAGCATGTACATATGATTACTCCAATGTGTACTGACCATGTACCACGTGCTCAGAAATATGATAGAGAGCACTGCGCTGGGAACATCACATTATGTGAGTTAACCTACATTACACCCTGGGAGATGGGTACTAAGGGTCTCATCATTCTCAGGATGTACTTATTTATTTTTGAGTCAGAGTCTTACTCTGTTGAGGCTGGAGTGCAGTGGCATGCTCATGGCCACCACAGCCTCCACCTGCTGGGCTCAGGCCATCCTTCCTCCTCAGCCTTCCAAGTAGCTGGAACTACTGGTGTGCACCACCACACCTGTCTAATTTTTTTAATTATTGGAGAGATGAGGTCTCACCCTGTTGCCCAGGCTGGTCTTGAAACCCTGGATTCAGGCAATCCTCTCGCCTCTGTCTCCCAAAGTGCTGGGATTACAGACGTGAGCCACTGCACTCGGCAATTCTCAGGATTTAGATTAAGGGCCAAGTCTTTCTATTTATTCTTCTCCTTCTATTTATTCTTCTCTTTCTGTATGATTGATCTAAAAATATACTGTATAAGATAAAAACTATATATAGTCAGAGAGAAGTGATACAGAAAGGAAAGGTGAATGTAGTTCAGAGGAATTTTTTGTTGTGTTTATATTTCATTTACGTGATGTGTGAAGGAATTACTAGATCTGCAGACATGAAAAGCAGGTTTCTAGGTGAGGTGTCTCTAGAAGCAGAGTTTTATGTGAGAAAAAGTAAATTAAGCCCACCCCTCCCCCACTTTGCCCCCATGTATCTGCTTTTGAGTTTGGGAAAATTGTGGTCACCAGCTCTGGAGAGAGGGCAGGAGCAGCCACTGAAAACCTTTTATCTTCTCTTACCAGTTTTGTGAGGGAAGATTCCAGGGAGGGACAAAACCTGGACAAGGCTCAGAAGACCTCAGATCTGGGCAGGGCTGGGCAGAGAGTAGGCTTGGGCTTCCTACCTCTAGGCCATTGAGTTATGTTCAGTTCTATTTTTTCCTAAGCCTGCTAAAAAAAAACCCTTGAATCCCCAAGTTTGTATCATCTTAATCTACTTAAGCCACCTCCTCTTATTTTTTATAACACAATAAGAAGAAATTTAACCGAAAGCTTTCAGATTTTCCATGACACTTCTATCAGAAGCAAAATATTTATTCTTAACAATGTGAAAGCAATAGAAATAATAATAACTGCAACACTTTCATTTATGAATAGCCTATCAGGTAGGGACATTAGAACACACAACATAAGGGAAGTGACCTAAATGAAGCCCAAGTTCCCTGGACATCTCCCTTCTTTGTACTGACCACATGATGCTGAATTCAACTCTTTATCCATGTGTTCGAGACTAAAAATAAATTTATCCATGTGCTCTATACTAAAGATAAAGTAGAAAAAGCTCTGTGTGCTATATGGAGTGACAGTCATGGCATATTGTAAAGTGAAACAAGAAAAAGAAAAATGAGCACTGAATGCTATTTTATTTGTAAGATTAGAACATTTGATCCAAGTAAATGCTATGCTTCTTAACAAATACATTAAAAAGTAAACACTAAAATTGCAAGAAATTAAAGTGAAGATAACTATATCCTATTGATAATATGTGTACACAGAAAAAAGTTCGGTTCTCATGACTTTAAAGTATACTAATGGGACAGTCTTAGTGGGCTCTGTTTCATTTTCACCAGATGTCCAAAATAAGATAATTTTAAGGTTCTAGAAACATAAAAATATAGAAATCTTCTAATGTGCTCCTATGATGTAGTATCACCTGAGATAGAAATTGACTAAAGTCAGCATAAGACAACCTGAAGTAAATATCAAGTGCCAAAATAGATACATAATTGCTACTAAAATAAGATTAAATTGAATCCACACTTTTATTTTAAAATAATATATTGTGTATTTTTTTATTATTGAAATGCACATATATTTGAAGATGTAAATATGTGGATATATTGAGTTAGTTTAAGACTTGAAGGAAGTGATCATTGTCCATGATTACGGAAATAGCATAGTGTAATCAGATAGCTATATGCTATCCCTATGTCTATAATCTTTCAAGTTATCATCTATCTATCCATCCACAGGATGTATAAAAAAAATTTGAAATAAATAGGAGTGTCTTATAAAAGATGCATTTAAAATATATGATAAATGTTAGATTATTTTGTAGTGTCCAGAGACTGGTGTATCCATTCAGAATATATAAAATAAGATCATTGGCTAAAATCTTCCAGATGATTAAAGAGAACATGCAAAATAAATCTGTGGTTTGGATTATTACATAACAATAAGGGTGACTATGTTCATTTGCATGAAGAATAAAATATCTTTTAAAACTGGATACAGCATATTAAAAGTGTCATTGAAAAAGGTTAATAACATAGATTATCTTGAAACCAAATGTCTCTGTCCTACAAAGTTATCCAGCATACAGAAATAACATGTAAATGTCAACTATTATGTTTAAATAATTTTAGTAAAAAATATTAGACATAATTTAGAAATGTCTTATTTATGTGCAATGAACTGAGAGAAATTTCAAGATTTAATGTTCAATGAAACAAAACAAAAAAATTCTACAAGTGGGATAGAAAACCCATATTGCTTGTCCATATTGCCACAATAGTTGAAGAGAGGTCGAACTGAGCAGCCCTGCATGTATTTACATTCCTTAGAATTAGCAAAGGAGAGTGTTTCTCTTATCTTCTATCACTTCTAAATCACTTCTACAAATCCCTAACTCCCCTGTGTACTGTGCTCATTCAACTGATATAAATGAATTGTTATTCACTTCTTTTTTATTAGTAGTCACAGATTAAGAGTTATAGTAAACATAACCATGTTTTGTAATTTGTATACCCTTTTGTCTTATTACAACTATTGATTAATGATGTGTTATAATGAATAGTGTCTTACTTTGTAATAGACTCTGTTAACTCTCTTTTTGTGTGGTAAGTTTGTTTGACTCCTCTGCCTAGAGTTAGTGATAAGTGAAATCATGGGCTACCCCTAATAACTGGAACCAAGAAAATGTGCACTATAAATGTCATTATTGACAAGATTTATCTGTAACTGAAGTACTGTGCAATTCTCTGTCAGTCACATAGTTTGATGTTAATCTGTAGCAGCCAGCAAAACTGGGCTTATAAATATGAACTGTGAAAGTTAAGGAGCAAGCAGACTTGTGCCAGAAATTCTAGGTTCTGACCCCCTTAATTCTGAATTCAGAAATAAACCTCTTTTTTTCCAGTTCTCTGCCTCTCAAATTTTTTTAGTGATGAGAGTTAGAAGCCGAGAGTTTCTTGGACTGTAGTGGCCGAAAGTCCAATCCGAGAGACCACCAAGAGCCAATTCCGATGAAAGTTCAAGAGGGTCTTTATTTGCAAGCACGAGCCTGGACCTCTGTAGACCACCCATAGCGGAGTACACCCTGACTTTCTTAAGCAGATGCCTTTTATGCTTTTACACAAAGGGAGGAGGAGTTTGGGGGGCTTTCCAGTTTTGTTACCATTTAATTGGGTAGTAACCTCTGGTGGCCAGCTTAATCTTGAAGGATTGACTAGCCTGACTCGGGCTGACCTTGGCCCACTAGCTAGGGAAGATGCAGAGACATCTGGAAACTTAGGTGATTACCCCCTGGCACCTGATTGGTTGTTACTAAGGGGAAAGTGAGATAAGGGAAGGGGTCGAAGCTTGTAACCAGAACTTTGCAGTTTTTTCCATAACTGAAACTTTAAACAGCTACAGGTTATGTTTTAAAGCAGAAAACTAAAAATGGCTGTGCTATTGTCCACAAGCTGATTACATATTTATTGGGTTATAGCATGCTCTTAACCTAAGTCTATGGTATACTTTATTACGGTTCTCTCAGGACCATAACTAGTAGAAAGATACCGTCAACAGCTCACATGTATGGGACACGTTGACTTGCCAGTAAGTGTTTCAAAGCTCTTTAAGTACTCTTACTAACCATATTCTTACTGGTAAGTCTATCAGGTAGGTTTCATTCCCCATGTAACAGAGGAGGCACCTAAAAGAAAAAAAATCAGGAACTTGACTAAGGTTGCCCTGATAGGGAGTGGCTGAGCTAAGGTTTGCTTTACTCTACTCCTCTCTGTTTTCTTCCCACACACAGTGTCATTATTCATTGATTAAATGTCTACTTACCAAGCACCTGTCATGGAACAGGCACTGTGCTTGGTACTGGGAATATAGTGAACTAGGCACACCTCACAATGTTACTTATTGACAGCAAGCTAAGCTGCTTGCTGCTTGTAAACTGAAGCAAGCAAGCATGAGATGTAATAAAAGGAAGGCAATTTTATTTCAAAAGCTGGCAGATGAAGAAATGACTGGGTTCAAGCCTCAAAAAAATGATATAATAATTTTAGACTGAGGATAGGGTATTTTAATAGGAAAAGAATGGAATGATGGGTATCTGGGAGCAGCACAGTGTAGCAGGAAAAATAGAGAGACCGTGACACCGAGGCTATTATAGGAAGTGGCAACATGTGTTTCTGTGTTTATTCACTCAATCATACAAGAAATATATTTGAGCATTTGCCGCATTCTGCCACATTCCCCCCTTGATGCTTGATCTTTTATGGATCTAAATCATCATCATCCTTAATTTGGTGCATCAACATTATATGGGCTGCAGTTTATCGTTCAATAACTGTTATTATGCTGGCCAGCACAGTGGGCTCGAGGAGCTAATGCATCCGAGTCGAGCGCCCCAGAACAGGAGAAATGAGGTCTTATACCCTTGTTTAGGTAAGGGAGGAGGCTGTGTTGAGTGACTACATATTTCCTTTGGAATCTTACAAGGTTGTACTCAGCAAAATCAGGTTTTTCAAAGAGCAAATCGTTTCCAGGAACTGCAGGGTTGTAAACCGTCAGCTTCAGAAGGGAGGTTTTGGATAAGTCTGTGAATTAGTTACTCT
>JAPVLO010004586.1:0-14151 GCA_027257055.1 Cephalopachus bancanus | reverse complement strand
TCTGTTTGTTCTCATTGTTAGATTAGGAGAATTTATTTTAAAATATTTTATTGATACTTCCTAAGTATGGAACACTTTTTAAAACCTTTTTTTGGGGTTCACCGCTATGTATTTTTAGATAGTATATTAGAGCAATACTGTATTCTGTTTTATTTCCCCTGAATTTATTTTAGCATATTTCCTGAACTTTATGCAATATGTCTTCTCTTTAGTGTATGGCTGCTAATGTCTATGCTTAATTATTTTATAACTTTATTTTATTATAGAAATGTGGTGTACACGTCAGAATTAGGTTCAGGAGTAATCTACGTACAGGTCAAGTTTGAGCCTCCAGCTGATCCTCCCTTTCCCTGGTTTAAGACCAGGTATCTTTTGTGTTGTTATGTGCCTGCCCCTGCCTTGGTAGTGTCCCATGACTGCTGATCCCTCCATTGTGCTATTGTGATTAAGGTTCAGGTTCCACTTGTGAGTGGTCTTGGGTTATTTGCTTCTGTGATAATCACTAAGTATGATTGTCTCCAACTCCATCCAATTTGCTGCCAAGTCCATAATTGTATCCTTCTTTATGTTACTTTCTTAAATTCTCATTGTACTGTTTGTTTGGCTTCTCAAGATTTACCCCGTGTCTGTGAATTATAGGAACCAGCCAACCATTTGGGCAGAAGTTTTGTTTAAACTTCTTGAGACCATAAAGATCCTATCCTCGGCTGTTCCATTTATGAGAGATTTGGAGATGTGCTCAGCCTTCAACCTATATTTAAATTATTCTTGGCTTTTACTTTCTGCTGGGCCTTCTCAGATCTTCTTTGTACATACACATAGTAGCCCAGCCAGGCATATGAGAAGAGTTGTTTAGCTCTTTATAGACGCTCTCCTTTTCTGCAAACCCTCCACATTTCTGGATGGTGTGTTTGTTGCCCAGTTGAGATGGTGACCCATGGCAGACTTGCATGTTTTCACCATTTTTTTTTTCTAAAGAGTTTTCACTTTATGTTGCCAATGCTATAATGTGTTTTTTCTTCAACTCCAAATTAATTCTAACTCTTTTGGCAGTAAGATTGTTGATTTCCTTCTTAGTATGTGTGGTTTGTAAGAGCATATCCAATAGAGATAAATTATACTCATTGACTTCTAACGTGATGGATTCTTTCTGCAAACTTTTGAACTTCATATAAGTAAGAAACACATAGAATTTATTTTGTGTCTGAATTCATTTATATTGAGCTTATAATTATTTCTTGTTGTTGTATAGTATTTCTTTGCATGAAAATAATTTCTATTAGTTACCCATTTTTATCTTAATATGTACTACCAAGATTGTTATTGTGTATAATGTGAACCATTTTTTCCTTTGAACATTTATTTCCGTGCATATCGTTCTGTTGAGTTTACTTGAAAAGAATAATTCTGGGTTACAGCATTAGTAGATGATAGCAAACAGTTTTTCACAATAGTTGCACCAATGTGCACTCTTCAGCAAAGTATGAGAGCTGCGCTGGTTGTAGGTACTCTCCAACACTCTGTTGCCTGCCTTTTTTATCTGAGCCATGTTGGTGTGTTTGTGGAGTTATCTTTTCATGGTTTATTTTACATATTTCTAATGATAAAAAAGTCTGAGAATTTTCTTTTTTTTTTTTTTTTTTGAGTTGGAGTCTCACTCTGTCGCCCAGACTGGAGTGCAGTGGCCGCTCCCGGTCACCACAGCCTCGCATGCTGGGCTCTGGCGATCCTTCCGCCTCAGCCTTCCGAGTAGCCAGAATTACAGGCATGCGCCACCACGCCCAGCTGATTTTTTTATTTATTGTAGAGATGAGGTCTCACTGCCCAGGCGGGTCTCGAACCTGCGGGCTCAGGCAATTCACTCACCTCAGCCTCCCAAAGCCGCGGGATTACAGGCTGAGCCACCCAGCCCAGCGAGAATTTTCTTAAGTCATTTGGATATTTCCCTTGGTGAAGTGTATTTTCAGACCTATTGCCTAATTTTTGTTTCTGGTTTTTTTACTTGCTTTCACCAGTGTGTAGTCTTATTTTGTTATTGATTCAAAAGTCTTTACAGATTTTGAGTTCTCACTGCACAGGTCTGATGCTTGAGAAACGGATGCTGGGATAGAAATACACTGGCAGGAAGTTTATGGTGGCATGATCTCTGGTCTAAAACTCTTGAAGGAAAGAGGAAGCAGAACTGGGGAGAGGCAGGGAATCACTATAGAAAGTCACAGCAAAGGTCTCAGTTGATTTCTCAGGACCTCTGGAACTGGAGTGGCTCTACATAATATTGCCAGATTGAGACGTGAGAGTCAATATTTTTTTTTTTTTTTATAATCAGTATTTTTTATTATCGTTTTGTAGGGTACAGTTAAAAGGGTTAGGTGTACAATTACGTTTCATTCAGGCACCCTATTGATAAGAGGTGTTTTCCCATTCCCAGATAGATATTAGCTACTGTTAATCCCACCCCCCCCCCATAATTTCCCAGTACCATCAGTCATTTTCTTATAGTATTACATTGGATGTTCAAGGTCCATTATGTGAGTGAAAACATGTGATATTCTGATTTTTGTTTCTGTGAGAGGTCACTCAGTATTATAGACTCTAGTTCCATCCAGGTAGCTGCGAAATCCATGATTTTGTTCTTTTTCATGGCTGCGTAGTATTCCATCGTGTATATGTACCACATTTTTTTAATCCAGTCCTGTTTTGATGGGCAGCATGGTTGTTTCCGGGTTCTTGCTATTGTGAATAATGCTGCGATAAACATACGTGTACAGGTATCTTTTTTATAGAGTGATTTGTGTTCTTCAGGGTATATTCCCAGTAGGGGGATTGCAGAGTCATAAGGAAGGTCAATATTTAGAGCTTTCAGGAATCCCACACTGCTTTCCACAGAGGTTGCACTAGCTTACACCCCACCAACAGTGTAGAAGTGTTCCCTTTTCACCACAGCCTCTCCAGCAGCTGTTATTTTTTGAGTTGTTGATAATTGCCATTCTGACTGGAGTTAGGTGATATCTCAGTGTGGTTTTGATTTGCATCTCCCTGATGATTAGTGGGGTTGAGCATTTCTTCATGTGTTTGTTGGCTGCTCGAATGTCTTCTTTTGTGAAGTGTCTGTTCATATCTTTTGCCCATTTTATAATGGGGTTGCTTGTTTTCTTCTTTTCAGTACGTTTCAGTTCCTTGTAGATCCAGGATGTTAAGCCTTTGTCAGACCTAGATTTTGCAAATACTTTTTCCCAGTCTGTAGGCTGTCTCCCTACTCTCTTGATGGTTTCTTTGGCTTTGCAGAAGCTTGTCAGTTTAATAAGGTCCCATTTGTCTATCTTCTCTCTTAAGTCCTGTGGGTTTCGGGTTTTGTACAGGAATTGGATGCCCGTTCCGATTTCCATGAGAGTATTTCCTTCCTTTTCTAATGTTCTTATGGTTTGAGGTTTTACATTTAGGTCTCTGATCCATTTGGAGTTAACCTTTGTGCATGGGGATAGATAGGGGTCCTGTTTCAATCTTCTACATGTGGTCAACCAGTTTTCCCAGCACCATTTACTGAATAGGTTCTCCTCCCCCCATTGGTAGGTGGGGGGGGCTTTGTCGAAGATGAGTTGGTTGAGGAATTGAGGTTTTGCTTCTGGAATCTCAATTCTGTTCCATTGATCTATATGCCTGTTCTTGTACCAATACCAAGCTGTTTTGATGATTGTAGCCTTATAGTAAAGTTTGAAGTCTGGTATTGTGATACCACCTGCTTTGTTTTTTTTGCTGAGGATTGTTCTGGCTATTCTTGGACGTTTGTGTTTCCATATGAATTCCTGTGTTGTTTTTTCTAGGTCAGAGAAGAATGTTATTGGTAATTTAATGGGTATTGCATTGAATTTGTAGATTGCCTTAGGTAAGATGGACATCTTCACAATGTTGATTCTTCCGATCCATGAGCATGGGATATTTTTCCACTTGTTCATGTCAGCTTTGATTTCTTTGAGCAGTGTTTTGTAATTTGCATTGTAAAGGTCTTTCACGTCTCTGGTTAGAAAGATGCCAAGGTATTTCATTTTTTTTGTGGCTATTGTGAATGGAATTGTGTTTTTTATTTGGGTTTCTGTTTGTTTATTATTGGTGTAGAGAAATGCGATTGTCTTTTGTACATTTATTTTGTATCCTGAGACTTTGCCAAAGGCCTTTATCAATGTAAGGAGGCCTTTAACAGATTCTCTTGGGTTTTCAAGGTACACCATCATATCATCTGCATAGAAAATAACTTGACTTCCTCTTTTCCTATTTGAATACCTCTGATTGCCTCGTCTTCTCTGATTGCTCTAGCCAGGACTTCCAATACTATGTTGAACAGGGGGGGAGAGAGTGGGCATCCTTGTCTAGTTCCAGTTTTCAGGGGAATTGGTTCCAATTTTTGTCCATTTAGGAGTATGCAGGCTGTAGGTTTCTCGTAGATGGCTTTTTTTATTTTGAGGTATGTTCCCCGTATGCCTAGATGTTCAAGGGTTTTTATCAAAAAGGGGGTGCTGGATTTTATCAAAAGCTTTTTCTGCATCTAATGATATGATCATGTGGTTTTTGTTTTGACATCTGTTGATGTATTTAATTACATTTATGGTTTTACGAATGTTGAACCAGCCTTGCATGCCGGGAAATGAAGCCTACTTGGTCATGGTGAATGATTTTTGAGATGTATTGTTGAATCCTGTTTGCTAGGATTTTGTTGAGAATTTTAGCATCTATGTTCATAAAGATATTGGCCTGTAGTTCTCTTTCTTTGTTGGATCTTTACCTGGCTTGGGTATCAGTGTGATGTTGGCTTCGTAAAATGATTTGGGGAGGGTTCCATCTTTTTCTATCGCCTGGAATACTTTCAGTAGAATTGGTATCAGCTCCTCCTTGAATGTCTTGTAGAATTCTGCTGGAAAGCCATCTGGACCAGGGCTTTTTTTTGTAGGAAGTTTTCTTATTACGTAGTCGATTTCCTTGATTGAAATTTGGGTCTATTTAGGGACTAAATTTTCTTCTTGTTCCAACCTAGGTAGATTGTGTGATGTCAGAAAGTCCTCCATTTCCTTGTGGTTTTCAAGTTTGTTTCCATACAAGTGTACATAGTAGTCTCTAATGATCTTTTGTATTTCTTCAGGGTCAGATGTGACTTCATCTTTTGTGTTTCTGATTATGCTTTTTTTTTTTTTTTTCTCATTTTGTCTTGGTCAGTTTAGCTAGGGGACCATCGATCTTGTTTATTCTTTCGAAGAACCAGCTTTTTGTTTCATTGATTTTTTCAATTTTTTTTGTCTTCTATGTCCTGGTTTTGGGGCTTTTATTTTGGTGATCTGGATTCTTCTGCTGAAATTAGGGTTTTTGTGGTCTTGCTTTTCCAGCTTCTTTAGGTGGCTTGTTAGATTGTGAATTTCTGTTCCTTCCATTTTCTTCATGTGTGTTTGTAGGGATATAAATTCCCCTCTTACTACAGCTTTCAGGGCATCCCAGAGATTTTGGTAAGATGTTTCTTCATTTTCATTTGTTTCCAGGTATCTTTTGATCCCTGTTTTGATTTCGTCATTGCCCCAGGAGTTTTTAGCATCATGCTGTTTAGTGTCCATGTCTTTGTGGGTTTTGGGGGGACTTTGTTGGTGTCAATATTTATTTTTATTCCACTGTGGTCCGAGAAGGTGTTTGGTAGAATTTCGGTCCTTTTAAATTTGCTTATACTTGATTTATGGCCGAGTATGTGGTCGATCTTAGAATATGTTCCATGTGGTGATGAGTAAAATGTGTATTCTGTGGTCTTTGGATGGAGTGTTCTGTAAGTATCAATTAAGTCCATTTGGTCCAAGGTCACATTGAGGTTCCGGATCTCCTTGCTGATTTTTTGTCCTGTTGATCTGTCTAGGGTTGTGAGTGGGGTATTAAAGTCCCCAGTTATGATAGTGGTAGAGTCAATATCTTTCTTTAGTTTTCCAAGAAGTTGCTTTAAGAAGTTGGTGCACCTATGTTGGGTGCATATATGTTTAGGATAGATATTTCTTGTTGATGGATTGAACCTTTTATCATTATGTAGTGACCTTCTGTATCTTTTTTGATTTTTAATAGTTTGAAGGATATTTTGTCTGAAATTAAGATGGCTACTCCTCCTTTCTTTTGTATTCCGTTCGCCTGAAAGACTGTTTCCCATCCTCTTACCTTGAGTCTGTGGGTGTCCTTTCTATTGAGGTGAGTCTCTTGAAGGCAATAGATTGTTTCCTGATGATATTTTATCCATTTTGCCAATCTATGTCTTTTCAGTGGTGCATTTAGTCCGTTCACATTTAGGCTAATAATTTAAATGCAAGAGTTGATCCCTGTCATAAAGTTCTTACAGAGTTGTTACTGTTTATTTGTTGTCTTTCTTTGGGTTTTGGAGTTGGTTCAGGTGTGTTTTTAATCTTTTGCCTGTACTCTTGTGAAGAATGCTGATGTTCTTTTTTCTTTTTCTTCTGTGTTCAGTACTTTCTTGAGTGTTTCTTGTAGCGGTGGTCTGGTGGCAGCGTAGGTTCTTAGGGATTGGATGTCTGGAAAAGATTTTAATTCTCCCTCACTAATGAAGCTTAATTTAGCTGGGTAGGTTATTCTTGGTTGAAATTGTTTCTCTTTTAGTACTTTGAAGATAGGGCTCCAGGCTCTCCTGGCCTGAAGGGTTTCTGTGGATAAATCTGCTGCTATTCGGATTGGTTTTCCCCGGTAGGTGGTCTGGCCTTTTTCTCTTGCTGCCTTTAGGATTTTTCCTTTCATAGCTACTTTGTTTAGTCGAATTATTATGTGTCTGGGAGTTGGTCTTCTCGTTTGTTGTCTTGCAGGGGTTCTCTGAATCTCTTGTGTTTGAATTTTTTCATCTTTACTGAGATGAGGGAAGTTTTCTTGAATGATTTCATGGAATGTTTGTTCCAGTGTGGCTTCTGTTTCTCTTTCTGCCTCAGGAAGCCCAATTATTCTCAGGTTTGGTCTCTTGAAGTGATCATTCATCTCTTGCAGGTTTTGTTCTGTCTTTTTGAGCTTCTTTTCTATGCTTTTGACAGTTTGGGTTAGTTCTGTGTTTTGGTCTTCGAGCTCTGAGATTCTTTCTTCTGCTTGGCTGATTCTGCTTTCCATGCTTATTAGTCTGTTGTTCATTTCCATCACAGTATTCTTTACTGCTGTCATTTCTGACAACAGCTCCTTCCTATTTTCCTCTTGTCTCTCCTCAATTTTTTTAATTCTCTCCATTAATGTTTTGATGTCTGGGTTTGTTGCATGTAGCCAGTCATTCTGGGGAGTCTTCATTGTCTGTGTTCCAGAATCTTTTTCTCATTGTCTGATCTCCCAGGGGTCTGTGTAAGCCTATATTTTCTTTTGGTTTTTCTTCATTTGTGCGGTTTTTCCACTTCCCTACTTCTTCCTTCCCTCCACGTCACCGTCTTCTTTAATTTTGTTTTTCGGGGTAAAGGGACTGGTTTTACTTCTGTTCATTCAATCTCCCATTCTTTATGTATGTCGTCTTACTTTGTTTAATTTTGAAGTTGCACTGTAGGTTGGAGGTGGGCCTTTTTGCAGTTTTGAGATGTATTTAAGGGGAGAGCTGTGATTCAAATCTGTCTGCAGGTCCTGCTGTTCGCTGACAGGCGTGTGGATAATGTGGAACCCACTTTCCCCCTGCCCTGGAGTCTGTCCGTGCAGTGGGGCTGTAGGTTTACTTCCTGTAATAAAATGGGGTTAGCAGGGGGAGAGAATGGAGCAGATAGTGGGTTGAAGAGGGGAGTGGAGAGATAGAGAAGTAAGGGAGGAAACTAACGAGTGTGCCAACAAATAGAGAGAGAGGTCTATACTAAAACAGCTAAAAATGATGGACCACAGCTACAGTCGAACCAACTCTCATACAACCACAAATAAAACATATTGTGATGCTAACATACCGGCTATCCAACCACCTTATTGGTGTGTTGTTCCTCTATACAAAGACATGGTTTACAGACAGAAGAAAAGAGAAGAAAAGGAAAGGAAAAGAAAAAAGGGGAACAATACTGTAGGAATAGAATTAAGTCATTAAACTAATAGAGTCAATGAAGCACACTCTGAGACCTTTCGTTTAAGTCCAATGTCCTTTCAGGTCTGGTTTGTAGTTTTCTTTTCAAGCCGGTGAATTAGTTTGCAGTTAGAGTCAATTGCCCCTGATATGTTGTGAAGGACAGCTCAGGTCAGCTTTCCTTCAGCAGTTTGGTCTATGTCTTTATCAGGCTTATTTCTCCCGTTTCGGTGTTGTTACCTTTAGTCGCCAGCAGGTGGTGATATCTCATCTGCTCGCCCCAGAGGGGGTGGGGCCGGACAGGAACAAGATGGCTGCCTGCCTCCGAGCAGGCAGCAGAAGCCCCACACAGCCAGCAGCACAATCTCAGACACAGGAGATTTGGCAGAAATCCCTGCAGACCTTCCTTGAAGCCGACCTGTGTGGATCTCCTCTCAGGCCGGGCTGTGATGAGCTGTGCGGGCCGAGCGCCCGGGGGGCCGGGGGGGCCGGGAGCGCCAGGGCTGGAGCCGGGAGCGCCCGGGGGCCCCGGGAGGCGGGGGCGCCGGGGCCGCGGGAGGCGGGAGCGCCGGGGCCGCGGGAGGCGGAGCCGAGAGTCAATATTTTATGTCACCATATTAAGTCATTAGATACATTCTACCTCTGGGAAGAGGTTGTACCTAAACCAAGACCTTTATCTTTAACTGAAAATTTTGATGTCTTTTAGTGCTTCTGTGTTTTTTTATTGCACCTTTTCCACTTTGGCAAAACATTTCCCTTTGAGACCTTTTCTTCATCCAGGAAAACAAAGATACAATAAAAAGTCTCTCGGGGTGAGATTAAATGAAGAGGGAGAGTGGGGCACAGGGATCATGCCATTTTTGGTCAAATACTGTTGAACACTCAGTGAGGTGTGGACAGATGCATTCACAAATCAACCATCATGAAATGGGCAAACACTGAAAGAATCTCCAACAACAACAGCAACAAAATTTACGAAGCCAAACTCAGCCTATCACAGCAATGGTAGCTGAAACACTGACACTGATGGGTTTCTAGAACACTTAACTAGTATAGGAAGCCTATATGACAAGGTACCCACCCTTCAAAACCTAATTTCGGTTTTTTGGGGTCCCTCCTCATATACTGAAAGTTTATTGTGAAGCATGTTGTCATGAAAACATATTTAATTTAGTAAATTGCAAGTGGCCACACACTTCTGCAACTTAAAAAAGGTAAAATTAAATAAATATTGCAATAAATGCTGTATTAATAAGACTGATATTTCAAAAATTATATAGCTTATTTTGTCTAATGTAATTGATTCCCATTGAAACAACATAATATATTTACAGCGTATATGGATAGACACATTTGGAAGTCATTCTTTAACCTATGATATATGCTTAATTTTGTGAAAACGGGTTGCAACTAGAAAATACAGTTTCCCCAAAGCAAAACTTACTCATAAGTATTTGAGGAACACAGTGTTACAATAAATACTGTATAACATGGTTACCATTTCTATAGAAAATAAGATTTAAAAGATAAGCACCAAAATATAAAGGGTTTAGTCTCTAGAAAAATGAGACATAATTATTTCATCTTATTACATATGCATAACTATAAATTTCTTTTTTTTTTTTTTTTTTGAGTTGGAGTCTCACTCTGTCACCCAGACTGGAGTGCAGTGGCTGCTTCCGGCCACCGCAACCTCGACCTGCTGGGCTCCGGCGATCCTTCCGCCTCAGCCTTCCAAGTAGCCAGAATTACAGGCATGCGCTACCACGCCCGGCTGATTTTTTGATTTATTGTAGAGACGAGGTCTCGCTGCCCAGGCGGGTCTCAAACCCGCAGGCTCAGGCAATCCACTCACCTCAGCCTCCCAAAGGCGCGGGATTACAGGCTGAGCCACTGAGCCCAGCCTATAAATTTCTAATTATTAAATTTTGAATTTTGTTTTATTTTATATTAAATTTGATTGAACATAATTATGCTTAATTTGAGTGTATTAAAAACGATTATGTTAAATTCGATTTTGTATAAATTTACATAATTATTTTGCTTTATATAATTGTTTTTTTTAAAGAAATAAGTGAAACGTCATCTATAACATTACTTGATGAAGGGTAGACTTTCTTAACTCACAAAGAAACCAGGTGTTTATGCTTGTAGTTTCCTGGTGACATTGTAGATTGAGATCCACAGTCTGGGCTTCTTAGAATAATAAATGGAATTCTTTGACACACAACTTCATATTAATCCTGTACAACAACCTGATAACATGAACAAGTGCATGGATGATCCCCATTAGATAATTACTAGAGGAACAATCAGAAGCTTTATAACTATCAGAAGAATAAACAAAAAAAATGTTTTAACTGTATTCATATTTTGTTAGGAATGAGTTAGAATCTTTTGTTTGTTTGCTTTCCGTCAAGACCACAGTTTATCTGACCAATTTAACACTATTTCCACGATGTGTTTAATAAACACGTACAGTATTTCTGGATTTTTGTTGACAATCATCTGTCATACATTTGAGTACATTTTTATACAATCTGAGATACATGCAATTATAATCCATATTCAAATAATTAGTTTATCATCATTTGAATAAAATTAATGCAAATTTAACAGATACTTCTTTAAAAAAAAAAAAGAAAGAAAGACTCCCAACTATGAAACTTGAAAACAATGATAACTTTCATTAGAATACTTGAAAAATTAGTTAGTAATCAATCATGCAGAAATTTCCTCAAGGTTGTTCTACTGTCTTTGTATATCCTAGCCTGGGTTATAGGAACATGCTCCTGGAGTACATTTTCTTTTACCAAGCAGTCTTTTTTAAGAAGCGATAACAAAGCTCTGGGCGCCCTAGACATCCTTTCAATTTTAAAGGTTTCTTCTGTCCCTTTGAGTCCTAACCTTGAAAATGGTGACATTAAAAACTGACTGATTTGTACTCAATTGTACTTCAGGAAAAAAAATAAGTGAGGATGACATATGACTATAGCTTTTACTAGATTTATTGGCCAAAAGAATCATAATTTAAAAATCTACAAGACGGGCTCAGTGTCTCAGCCTGTAATCCCAGATATTTGGGAGGCTGAGGTGAGTGGGTTGCCTGAGCCTGTGGGTTCAAGACCTGCCCGGGCAACTTGGCAAGACCTCATCTCTACAATAAATCAAAAAATTAGCTGGGCATGGTAGCATGTGCCTGTAGTTCCAGCTACTTGGAAGACTGAGGCGGAAGGATCGCCGGAGCCCAGAGGTCGAGGCTGTGGTGGCTGGAAGCGGCCACTGCACTCCAGTCTGGGTGACAGAGTAAGAATCCAACTCAAAAAAAAAAAAAAAAAAAAAAAGAGTGTGATCCTTAAAGGATTTTATGAAAGATTTTAGTTGGCTTTTATGAGATCAAATTTGCATTAGATCAGCCTCATTGCTTTTAGTGAACCAGTAAAACTTAAATTTTCATTTCTAGAGTGTTTTGCAAGTGACATTATTACAGGGCAAAACCCGATGGGTCTGAATTTATGATCTTATGAAAATGATCATTTAACCTAATTTGCGTGGACAGAAACACTGCAGGATGAATGCCTGCTATATGGCAATTCACACCTCAAGTTTCACTACAGGATTCCATGGATAGAATCTTACAAAATTTCTACCCAAATCTCTCCCAACCTAGTATTGTGCATCCAATTGCACTTTAGTCATGAAATAAATTAAACTCTTGAGATTACAAGACATGCCTTGAATTGTAATCATTAATGCCTACTTGGCATAGTGTTTGGCACACAGGAAACACACCCCAAATAATAAAATGTAGCAGTCATCTACTAAGGGAATATTGACCTTCTGCTATGTACTTGATGCTG
Organism: Cephalopachus bancanus; assembly: GCA_027257055.1. Taxonomy (NCBI): domain Eukaryota; kingdom Metazoa; phylum Chordata; class Mammalia; order Primates; family Tarsiidae; genus Cephalopachus; species Cephalopachus bancanus. Next base: position 2,262 of record JAPVLO010004586.1, on the reverse strand, counting down.
TTCCAAGTACTAAGGATATAGCAGTAAGTTAATAAACAAATAATCTAAAGTTGTTGGCTTCACAGAGTTTTCATTCCAATGAGTAGAGTTAATTCATACATAAATATATGATGATAAAATATGTCTCATGGCAATAATAAAAAGACATAAATAATAGAACCATCAAAAATGCAACACTCATGTACTACTGCATTTCCTTCTTTCCAAAAGTCACTCCTTGAAATGGTATTTTTATTCTCCACTCTCACAACCTACAAGGCTTAGAGTTCTTTTTCACTGAATTCTGACGAAATAATAAAGAAGAATAAGAATGTACAGGATCTTTTTCTAGGGCATTTTCTGTTATATTGAGGAGCTTTCTAAACGTGCTTGAGCAAGGTGATTGGCAGAAGTGAGGAAGTGTAGGGGTAAGTAATAAGAAAATTGAGATAAAGCATGAGAGAAATGAAGTCAGTGGAGAGACTCTGAGGTTAGAGCACAAGTAGTATGTTCCAAGAAAAAAAAAACCTGGTCAGTGTGACTAGAGAATTCAAAGCTAGAATAAGCATAGTAGGAGATAAAGGGAAACAAATATGGCTTGGGGGCAGATTATGTAGTAGCATTTAGGTCAGACTGTAGATTTAAAAAAAAATTTTCCCTGACTTAACTGCATATTCTAATGCTTTGGTTCTCAATTCAGTTTGCACATTAAGATCACCTGAGTAGTTTCAAAAGATATAAATGTCCAGGTTCAGCTCAGAGATATAAAGAGGTAGGGAGGGTGGCATCTTCACCTTTATAACAAGAAAAACAAGCTGGGCTCGGGGCTCAGCCTGTAATCCCAGTGATTGGGGGGCTGAGATGAGTGGATTGCCTGAGCCCACGGGTTCAAGACCTGCCTAGGCAACTTGGTGAGCCCTCATCTCCACAATAAGTCAAAAATTAGCTGGGCGTGGTAGCGCAGGCCTGTAGTTCCCAGCTACTGGGAAGGCTGAGGTGGAAGGATTGCCGGAGTCCAGCAGGTCGAGACTGCAGTGGCCAGGAGCGGGCGTTGCACTCCAGTCTGGGTGACAGAGTGAGACTCCAACTCAAAATGAATAAATAAAAAATAACAAGAAAAACAAGTTAGGAAAACTTAAATGACTTTTTTTGTAACTCATACGAGAAGAGAGGACAAAGATTAAACAACCTAAAATAAAGGTAAAGAGAGAGAGAGAAAAAAAAAGCTACCAGGAGTCAAAAGAGCCAAGCATTTTTGTAAAGGGTGAAAATACTGTTGGATGGATAAAAGCTATGGGAAAGATTTAGCTAAAATTACTTTTAACCAATTGTGTGGGCTCAGTGTGGGCTAATATGAAAGTATGAAGTCCCTAGGGTCAAAAGACATATGAAAATTTGAGCCCTCTTGCTTTCTTTTTCTCTACAAATCTTGTCAGGCACACAGAGGAATACCAGGAATAATTCTGAGAAAACTTCCTTTGTGATTCTGCCTGGGACGTAATGATAGCTACTGCCAAAATTCCACCCAAACCCAGCTCCATTTTTTGCCCTAAGAAAAGAGAAAGCCTTAATCTGCAGGTGAAAAGAAACAAAAGTGGTTGCTCTTGATGCACTGGTGGATTGTTGTGGAAGGAAAATAACAAGAAAGGCAAAAAGGTTCTACACCTGGAGAGAAGCAGAATGACTATTAGATTCAGCATTGCAGTTGTATAAGAGACACATATAAATACCAAACCCTCAAGACATGGGTTAAAAGTGCCCCAAATTAAGGTATAATCAGATTATTAGAGAATGACTCTCTTATCTTACCCTCTACCACCACATTAACACACTTTAATTAAGAATAACAATAAAATACTTCTGAGTAATCTCCAGGAGATCAATTTTCTGAGGTGAACAGTGCAGGGAGAAGACACAGGTCAAAGAGTGGAGTAAATATTGAGAGGACCCATCTGAAAGACAAAGTCACACCTTGAATCCAAGATATCTAAAAAAATAAATTGGCATCTGTGATGTACTGAGTGTAACTAAACACAACAACAAAAAACTTCAATTGTATCCCATTGTTAACTAAATAACACAAGCACACGCATTAAATCCTTAACAGGAATTAAAATGTGCTCACATAAAATCATAAAAAATATTTTATTTGTTATTTTCTGTTTTATACAATATTTTGACCTTTCAGTAAATAACTGTTATAAGAAAAGTTAAGAAAAAAACCACAGTCTGAAGAGAAAGTATTCATCAGAACCAGACTCAGATATAACACAAATGTTGGAA
>JAPVLO010004585.1:0-14601 GCA_027257055.1 Cephalopachus bancanus | reverse complement strand
TGTGCTTTCACCCATGCTGTAGTATGTATCAAACACTGAATATTCTTAATAATTAATCAAATTCAAGTGAATGAATAAACCAACATTTTCCTGCAGTTTAAGCTGTTGATTGAAACATGGATTTGAAGTTATTGAGGACTTCTGGCAAGATGGCAATGGGGTAGCTCGGTCTGTGAGACTCTCCACCAAGGAGAACACAAAGAGACTCCGGTTCTCTCCCTGGAGGCCAGAGATCCCATCGTTGGCAGCCTGCTTTTCACATGGAGCTCGGCCGTAGACTTTGCATAGGCATCGCTGTGGTCTGGGCAGCTACTGTGGCTGCCACTGCTGCTACTGCAGCCACGGCCGGCAGCTATTCCACATCGCACCGCCAGTGCCTGAGATGAGCCGTAGCCGCCACTGCTGCCGCCTCCTAGGCAGCCATTACACATTGCACCGCCTGTGCCTGAGGCCAGCCACCACTGATGCTGTTGCCGCCTGCTGCAACACAGCCATTACACATCACAGGGCCCATACCTGATGCGGTCCACACCTTCAGACCTTGACGCCCCTGTGAGCAAGATCTGCTGGGGTCTACTACCACGGTGACGTCCTGCCAGCCCGTGGGTCTCCTCCCGTGTGCCTTGAGGCAACATCTTTCTCACCTTAGGGGTGGGAGAGCAGCTGAGATGAAGACCATCTGGAGTGAGGAATAGCACCACCTGCTGGCAATGCAAGGTAACAGCACTGAAAGGGGAAAAACGGAAGCCTGACAGACACAGGCTAGGTATGAGTGGTGAACTGGGCAGTTGTGAACTGGGCAGTCGTGAACTGAGTGATGATCTGAACTGCCCTCCACTGCAGGCCGGGGTCAACTGATCCTAACTGTGAACAAACTTACCAGCTTGAAAAGACAGCTAGAAATCAGAGCTGAAAGGACATTTGACTTAAATGAAAAGTCTTGGAGTGTGCTTGATTGGTTCTGTTAGTCTACTGACTTGACTGCATTCCTTCTGTTTTGTTCTCCCACTTTTTTTCTCCTTCTTTTCCCTTCTTCTCTTCTCACTGTAAACCATGTCTCTGTATAGAGGGATAGCACACCAATAAGGAGGTTTGTGAGCTTGTATGTTAGCAACATTGTATGTTTAGGTTTTTTTTTTTTGGTATGGGAGTTGGTTAGTTTGTAGCCATGGTCTATTGTTTTTATATGACTCAATTTTTGTCTCTTTCTCTCCATTTGTTGGTACACTCATCTGTTTTCACCCTCACTCCTCTCTCTCTCCACCCCCCTCTTTGTTGGGAGCCAACATCTATAGCTACATGGCTGAGGCCTGTAAAGGCCCATCTGGAAGATCGCCTCTGACATAGGATATCAGTTATACCTATAATATTGACGTGTGATTAGTGACCAGTGTGCATACGTGGCAGTAAAGCCTGATGGAAAGCTGCTCAGCAGAATTATCTTATATGATTCTAAGTTGTATTTCTTTCTAGATATTTTTCAAACTTCTATTTTCTTGGTAGACTGGTGAGTCAACTCTTAAGCAGTTTCCCCTAGAGCTAAGATTAGAGACTAAATTACCATCATAGTCTTATTGCCCTGTTCCTGGCCAGGCAGAAACGATTGCTTTTGTCCCGTTACAGGCTATGCATTTCCTTGTCTTTGTTTTGTTAAATACCGAAAACTGTCTGCAGCCCAAAGCCATTAAATTGGCGACCATGCCTTTGTTTCATACTGAAACTCTGTCTGCCTCTGTTTACCTCAGCCCGAGGCCATGTGGCCATGCATTTCCTTACTCAGGAGTGTGAAAGCTACTATATGATTTCCAGAATAGACTTGTTAGGATAAAATATAATTTATACACTTATAGTTACATTTTAGAGTATATTTGAGTAAATTTATGCTTGCTGTTTTGTTTCTTTTGGCTACATTATTCAAATATAATAGTTACTATACGATTTATAAAAGAATTAATGATAAGGTATTGGCTTAATAGGATATAGCATAGTATCAAAGGTCAATCATTACAAAAATTAAAGTTTAAGCATAGGAAATTCATTTAAGTCATGGTAAGGTTTTATAATTTAAGAATAAGTTTTGATCGTTGTGGAATTACAGGACACTACATTAAACCATAATAGATTAATAGAATAACTGAGTCATTTAAGTAAACTTTTAGATTATAGTATAGTGTTAAATTGATAATATTAATCGTTGAAAATATTAGGAGTCAGTAAACTTGGATTTAACTTAGAAAATTTTTTGTATTAATCAGGGTCTGGAACAAAGAGTATAATGTGAATGATTTATTGAACATTGTGGAGAACACTTTGAACAATCTGTATTAAAATTGTATACCTGTAAATTTAATGTAAGTTTTGTGAAACACGTCATGTATCATGGAATTGTAATTGTTTGCTTGGAACTTGCAAGTCTCGTGATGCGTAATTTGCATAGGAATGTGTACGCCCCCAGCAAGTGACTGTCACACTGCTGGAGGGTATAGAAAATGGTATATAAGTTGGAAGGGGTTCAAATAAAATTTGGCTTCAGTCCTGATCAGACTGTTCCCAGAAGAATGGCCTCAGAGTCATTTTCTTCTCTCCGTCTTGATCCACCGGAGCGGTCCAACCCTACCCTCATATAAGTCGGGGTTGGCAAAGACCCCGACAGTTTGGCGCCCGAACCCAGGGACCTGACTTTGGTAATTCTAAAAATTATGCGTTCCCCAGTTTGTTTCTCTCGTTTCAGGACGGACCTTGCCTGAGGGTGCTGCAGGCCCCCTGGAGTGCGTGGGTTGATAGGCAAGTCAGTGTTTAGTGTCATCGACGGACTGTGTGACTTATCGCCGAGTAGAGCGATTTAATCCTTGTAAAATTATTGTAAAATTACTGTATTGGTGTTTTATTATTACAGTTACGGGACACTGCGGTTCCAAGGAAAGGAAAGCCTATATTCGTATCATATAGGCAAGTTACTGTTTAGCGTCGCCGACAGACTCTGCGACTCCTTATCACTGTAAAGAGCAATTTAATCCTTGTAATGTTATTGTACATTGTGTGTATTGGTGTTTTCCAAAGAAAGGAAAGCCTATATTCTTATTATATAGGCAAGTTAGTGTTTAGCAGTCGCTGACAGACTCTGTGACTCCTTATCGCCGTGAAAAGCGATTTAATCCTTGTAATATTATTGTATATTGTGTGTATTGGTGTTTCGAAAGAAAGGAAAGCCTATATTCGTATTATATAGGCAAGTTAGTGTTTAGCAGTCGCCGACAGACTCTGTGACTCCTTATCGCCGTGAAAAGTGATTTAATCCTTGTAATATTATTGTATATTGTGTGTGTCAGTGTTGTGTAATTACAGTTATGGGGAATTACAGCTCCAAGGAAAGGAGAGCCTATATTCGTGTTTTGTCTAAGGCCTTGAAACATAAAGATGTTAAGGTAAGCAAAGAAAAGGTAAATTCTTTTTTAGATTTTGTACAGAAAGTTAATCCATGGTTTCCTGATCGAGGTACTTTAGAATTAAAGACATGGGATGAAGTAGGTAAAAATATGAAAAAATGGTATACTAATCATGGTGGGACACAGATGCCGCAGGATTCTTATTCCTTATGGAATATTCTGCGGGAAGCCCTGGTATTAAATCCTAATTGTGGTTCATTTCCTAGTGATCAGAATCTGAGGAGGATGTGGCGGCCAAAGGAGATGATTCTAGAAACCAGCTATCTCCTGGAGATGATGCAGAATTAAATGAAGAAGCAGCTAAGTATAATAATTCAGACTGGCCAGAATTTTCTTTTCCTGTGGTTTCTAAAAATAGGGCTATGCTACCATCTAGCGACCAAAACGTAGAATTACCTAAGAAATATTTACCGGGAATTCAAGGACTATACAGAAGGCCTTAGAATCAGAAGGCTCTCTTCATTGTTTTCCTGTTGATATAGAATTTGAACCCCCAAAATGGGAACCCATACCTATGAAACTATTGAAAGATTTGAAAGCTGCTTGTCATGATTATGGTCCAACAGCGCCATATACGTTACCCTTTTTTAGACGGGCTGCGTGCTTGGTGATGACTCCTTACGATTGGTTTCAGGTGGCTAAAGGATGTTTGACGGGAGGACAATTTATGCTTTGAAAGATGGAATATGAAGAGGCAGTTAAAAAGAAAGTTGTAGAGCAAAATCTTGTAAAGAGAAGTCCAGAAAGGGGTAATGTCACAATGGATATGTATATGGGAGTAGGTGACTATTGTAGTACCCAAGCCCAAGCAAATTTACATACAGATGTACTTACAGCTGTGAGGATTTAAGTGTTATAGGTGGAAACGGCTACCTTCTCCCGATCATACCACGCCTGGCCTCACTACTGTAAAGCAAAGATCAGATGAGCCGTATGAAGAATTTATTGCTAGGTTAACTGAAGCGATAGGAAAGTTAGCTATAAATAAGGTAGCTGAAGATCTTATTATTAAACAATTGGCTTTTGAAAATGCTTCACCCCCTTGCCAAGCCTTGTTAAAGCCTATCAGAAAAACGGGAGAATTATCTGATTTTATTAAAGCATGCGCTGAACTAACTCCTGCGTATTTACAGGGCGTGGCAATGGCTGCAGCTTTTCAGGGACAGTCTATGACACAGGTATTACAGAAACGACAAGGGCAAAATAATGCTTGTTTTAAATGTGGCCAACTAGGGCATTATTCCAAGCAATGTCCTTCTAAAAACAATTCATCCAATTTAAACAGGAATAATAATAATGGGAATAATAGGCCTTCTACTCCTTGTCAACGATGTGCTAAAGGCTTTCATTGGACTAAAGATTGTAGATCTAAAGTTCATAAAGATGGCTATGTTTTATCTCCCTTAAATCAAGCTCAGCCGCAGAGAAAGTTCCAGAGGGGCCAGTCCCAGGCCCCACAAACAACGGGGACAAATTTTGTCAGCCACAACCAGAATTCTACCAGTCCATTAACATCAGGGATTCCAATGAGGCAAAATCCGTTCCTTCAAGGAACACAATCGATGGGATCTTCCGTGCAGCCCCAGGCAGCGCAGGATTGGACCTCAGTGCCTCCACCTCAACAATATTAACATCTAATTCTCCTACTACTAAAATCCCTACAGGAATTTATGGCCCTCTCCCGGAAGGAACGCTAGGTTTAATTATAGGGCGTAGTTCTTCCTCCCTCAAAGGAATTTTAATAGTTCCAGGAGTTATTGATTCAGATTTCACTGGAGAAATTCAAATCCTTGTTCAGCCTCCCTCTAAAACAATTATGATTCATGCTGGCCAGTGTATTGCTCAATTATTATTGTTGCCTTACTTTGACACAGGCACTCCAGCGACTATTGAGGAGAGGGGAAAAAGAGGATTTGGATCCAGTGGCATGGCATTTTGGATTAAAGAAGTTAAAAGGTCTAGACCTTCTAAAATTATTCAGATTCAAGGTAGACAGATTGAAGGACTTGTGGATACTGGTGCAGATGTTTCCTGCATTGCTGGGAAAGATTGGCCTCGACACTGGCCAACAGAACAAACCACCTCTGATTTGGTCGGATTGGGAACAGCTCAAAATGTTGCCAGGAGTTCACAGGTGCTTCCCTGGACTGACTTAGAGTCTTCTGGAACGTTTCAACCGTATGTCATACCTTCTCTCCCTTTTACACTATGGGGAAGGGACATTTTGGAACAAATGGGAATTCTCTTGGTTAGCAAAGGCTCCTTTGCTAGTGCTCAGATGATTCAAATGGGTTTTCATCCAGATAAAGGCTTAGGGAAGGACTTGCAGGGCATTAAAGAACCTATTAATGTTACATCTAATCCCTCTAGACAAGGACTAGGACAAAATTTATAATGCAGGCCACTGTCGCAACTGCTGACCCCATAACCTGGAAAAATGATCTTCCAGTATGGGTAGAGCAGTGGCCTTTAACAACTGAAAAACTGTCAGCAATCCAGGAAATAGTAGAACAACAACTTAAAGCAGGTCATTTAGAGCCTTCTAATAGTCCTTGGAATTCTCCGGTATTTGCTATTAAAAAGAAATCAGGAAAATGGAGGATGTTACACAACCTTAGAAAAATAAACGATACCATGGAAACTACGGGCGCATTACAACCAGGGTTGCCATCTCCTGTAGCGGTGCCCGATAAATAGCATATTATGGTTATAGATCTCCAAGATTGCTTTTTTACCATCCCTTTGGCTCCAGAGGATAAGCAGAGATTTGCATTTAGCATTCCATCTCCAAATTTGAACAGGCCTCATCAGAGATTTCAATGGACAGTTTTACCTCAGGGAATGAAGAATAGTCCAACTTTGTGTCAAAAGTATGTAGATGCAGCCTTACAGCGCTTTAGACAGATTTATAAGGATGTATATCTTTTTTTTTTTTTTTTTTTGAGTTGGAGTCTCACTTGGTCGCCCAGACTGGAGTGCAGTGGCCGCTTCCGGCCACCGCGCCTCGACCTGCTGGGCTCCGGCGATCCTTCCGCCTCAGCCTTCTGAGTAGCCGAATTACAGGCACGCGCTACCATGCCTGGCTGATTTTTTGATTTATTGTAGAGATGAGGCCTCGCTGCCCAGGCGGGTCTTGAACCCGCGGGGCTCAGGCAATCCACTCACCTCAGCCTCCCAAATGCGTGGGATTACAGACTGATCCACCGAGCCCGGCAGGATATATATCTTATTCATTATATGGATGATATATTAGTGGCTCATTCAGATAGAACATATCTGGAAACAGGATTGGCTATATTAATTCAGGATTTACAAAACTCCGGTCTCCAAGTGGCTCCTGAAAAAATTCAGACTCAGCCACCATTTAGTTACTTAGGAAGACTTATTTTTTCAGATTATATTACACCTCAAAAGTTACAATTGGAGGTAAGAAACTTAGAAACTTTGAATGATTTCAGAAGCTACTCGGAGACATTAATTGGATAAGACCTTACCTAAAAATTTCTACCTATGAATTAAAGCCTCTTTTTGATATACTAAGAGGAGATCCGAATCCTAGATCTCCCAGAATTTTAACCCCGGAAGCTGTTCAAGCATTAAAATTGGTGCAGGATAAGATTGCTGATCAAAAGGTCAAGAGGCTTAATTATTCTCAACCATGGTTATTAGTTATATTATCAACTGAATATACGCCTACTGGGTGTCTATGGCAACAAGGGCCATTAGAATGGATTCATTTACCAGTGACTGCCAAAAGGATATTAATAGCATATCCTGCGTATGCTGCAAAATTAATTAGAAAAGGAAGATTAAGAAGTAGAGAATTATTTGGTTCTGATCCTAATGAAATTATTGTGCCTTATACTAAAGAACAGTTAGATGCTTTATACCTGAAGAACCTGAATGGTCTATAGCATTATTGGGTTTTATGGGAACTATTTCATTTCATCTTCCTGCTAATCCTTTGTTACAATTTTGAACTAATAAAGCTTTAATTTTTCCTACTCAATGTTCTTCTCAACCATTACCACCTCCAGCTAAACTTGTTTTTACAGATGGATCTTCTTCAGGAACCGCAGCATATGTCATTAACAATCAATTGTTTACTTTCCTAGCAGAGGAAGTGTCTGCACAGCGAGTGGAATTACGTGCAGTAATTGCAGTTTTCAAAGCATTAACATCTGATCCTTTTAACTTATATTCTGACTCTAAATATATAGTGACTTTGTTTCCTCATATTGAAACAGCTCCTTTAACATCTAATTCTAGTATTTTTAGCTTACTAGTGGAATTACAGCTTCTAATCCGTCAGAGAAATATGCCTTTCTTTGTTGGTCATGTTAGAGCTCATTCTTCTCTACCAGGTCCCATTCATGAAGGTAACCATATGGCTGATCTTGGAACAAAAACAGTATTAACAGTTATGGATAAGGCAATAGAAAGTCATAAATTACATCATCAAAATGCTTCTGCATTGCAACTGCAATTTGATATTACTAGGGAAGCTGCCAGGAATATTGTTCAAAACTGTGCTGCATGTCTAACCAGACTGCCTATGTTACAAACTGGAGTTAATCCCCGAGGTTTAAAACCAAATAGCTTATGGCAAATGGATGTTACTCATGTTAAGTTATTTGGAAAAATGTCATATGTTCATGTTTGCGTGGATACTTATTCGCATATGATTTGGGCCACAGCTCGTACAGGAGAGGCTTTTAAGCATGTAGAACAACACCTATTTGCCTGTTTTGCAGTAATGGGTATGCCTCATGCATTAGAAACAGACAATGCTCCAGCGTATACTGGTAGCGTTTTTCAGAAATTTTGTCAGGCTTTTTCTATTAAACATACTACAGGGATTGCTTATAATCCTCAGGGACAAGGTATAGTGGAAAGAGCTCATCAAACATTAAAAAATCAGACATTAAAATTGCAGGAAAATGAATATAAGTATGCTTCTCCTCATCATATTTTATCTCATGCTTTGTTTGTTATTAACCACTTAAATGCTGATTGTGAAGGAAGAACTGCTTTTCTTCGTCATGAAGGGAATGCACCAGCACATCCATTGCCTTTGGTAAAATGGAAGGACTTATTAACTGGACAATGGTGTGGGCCTGATATCCTGCTAACAGCAGAATGAGGTTTCGCGTGTGTTTTCCCTCAAAACGCCGACACCCCTGTGTGGATTCCAGATCGTCTTGTTCGCCATCATGAGCCACCCGCCATGTCCTTGACCCGGATGGCTGACGGCGAGGAGTCCGAGAGGACGGGGAATGCAGAGAAATCCAAGAGGAGGAATACCACCCCCACCTCTACGGAGTTACCCAACGTCTGAAGATTCCTCTACTGACGAGAGGCCTCCTACTTGGGGTCAATTCAAAGCTTTAATTGAAAAAGCTCAGAGGATTACAAATGCTTATGGCTGATCTAATGATCCAACAATGCTGTTTTGGGCTATGCTTGCGGTTGTTACATTACAGGTACCTTCTTGTTCTAATTATTCTTCTCCTACATATAAATATTGAACATATGTTTCAGATCCTCCTATGTTGCATCCTGTAACGTGGGATGAACCAGAAATTAAGGTTTTTACTAATAATAGTCATTTAATAGGAGGAGAAAGTTCTTTTTCTTACTGTTACTTCTAGATCAGGATTTGATTACTCTGGCATTGCTGGAGCTCCTCCTATTTGTTTTTCATATAATTTTATTTATCCAGGCTGTTTGTGACTTAAATATAGAACACTGATAGCAGATTCCCTCCACCACCTGTGCCTAACAGTCGTAGAGGCGTTTGGGCATTGCAGTTTCCTCATCCCATAGATATTAACTATCCTGAAAATAGGTACATTTATCACAGAGATGCTGTCATTACCAATAAATCTTCTATGTTTCCTCATGCTTTATTGTTAGCTTATGCTCATTCTACTTATTTTATGAAGTTTAAATATGGTCATTTTAATATTACCTACAAAAATTGCACTTTAGCTAATTAAATTTTAGGCAGTCCTCATTTCGGTTTTACATTTTTACAGGCTTGTGTTTATTCCCTATATGTTTTGTTAATTACTGATGCTCATTCTATTTACTTGGTAACATATAATTTTGGTCATTTTGAAACTAATTGTGAAAATTGTACTTTATCTAATTATATTATTGGTAACCCATATCAAATATTTCTGTTAAAGCATTCTTCTTACTTTTTTGTGCCTGTTCAGCTACCCGAGCCTTAGCATTCTTCTCCAGGTTATTATTTACTAGAACAGGCTACTGCTATGTTAAAAAAAACCTTGTAGGTTTGTTGCAGCTTTAATTTTAGGAATTTCTGCATTAATAGCTATTATAGAATCTGTTGCAGCGTCTGCCACTGCTTTAGTACAAGAAGTTCACACAACTAATCATGTGAATGATTTGTCTCAAAATGTTAGCTTAGCTTTATTTACTGAAGAGCAGATAGATGAAGGTATTATTGATAGGTTAAATGCTTTAGAATCAGCATTAGTATATATGGGGAAAACAAATACAGCACATTAAGGTTCAGATGTCTGTAGCTTGTCATGCACAATTTAAATGGATTGGTGTTACACCCTTGCTATATGAAGGTCAGAATGTCAGTTGGGTTGATGTTCAGAAACATCTTATGGGAGTTTGGCAGTCTTCAAATTCTTCTTTAAACATTCAACAATTGCATAGTCAGATTACTGCTATTTTCTCAAGAACACCTGTCCTCACTTTCATTTTCTCAACTAGCATCTAGATTCGCTTCTTCCCTTTCTCAGTTTGTGGCTTCCTATTCTGTCTGAAATCTGATCTATAATTTCATTGTTATTGCATGATTGTTCTTTTTCTGCTGTTTATCTTTCCAGTCATCATCCATCGTTTAAGGAAAGCAGTTCAATGTAACTCTGATAATATTCATTTGGCAGTTGTCATCTATCAGCTGGTCACTTATCTCATAAAGGCTAATATTTTGTGTCATCTGTGTCATCAGCTCACCATTCTCCATTCTCCCTATGACCCCTCAAGCATTTATGGTCTTGGTATTCAGTGACGGGTATGATTCCAGCCACCTAGTATGAACCTAAGACAGGCTTTCCCCACAGGAAAGGGGAATAGCTGATGATGGGTAACAACTATGGTGAAGCCAGAACAACCTAAGACAGAAGCCAAGATGTTTAACATATGTTTTTAATAAAAAAGGGGGTATGTTGGGAGCCAACATCTATAGCTACATGGCTGAGGCCTGTAAAGGCCCATCTGGAAGATCGCCTCTGACATAGGATATCAGTTATACCTATAATATTGGCATGTGATTAGTGACCAGTGTGCATACGTGGCAGTAAAGCCAGATGGAAAGCTGCTCAGCAGAATTATCTTATATGATTCTAAGTTGTATTTCTTTCTAGATATTTTTCAAACTTCTATTTTCTTGGTAGACTGGTGAGTCAACTCTTAAGCAGTTTCCCCTAGAGCTAAGATTAGAGACTAAATTACCATCATAGTCTTATTGCCCTGTTCCTGGCCAGGCAGAAACGATTGCTTTTGTCCCGTTACAGGCTATGCATTTCCTTGTCTTTGTTTTGTTAAATACCGAAAACTGTCTGCAGCCCAAAGCCATTAACTTGGTGGCTATGCCTTTGTTTCATACGACTATGCCTTTGTTTTATACCAAAACTCTGTCTGCCTCTGTTTACCTCAGCCCGAGGCCATGTGGCCATGCATTTCCTTACTCAGGAGTGTGAAAGTTACTATATGATTTCTAGAGCAGACTTGTTAGGATAAAATATAATTTATACACTTATAGTTACATTTTAGAGTATATTTGAGTAAATATATGCTTGCTGTTTTGTTTCTTTTGGCTACATTATTCAAATATAATAGTTACTATACGATTTATAAAAGAATTAATGATAAGGTATTGGCTTAATAGGATATAGCATAGTATCAAAGGTCAATCATTACAAAAATTAAAGTTTAAACATAGGAAATTCATTTAAGTCATGGTAAGGTTTTATAATTTAAGAATAAGTTTTGATCGTTGTGGAATTACAGGACACTACATTAAACCATAATAGATTTAATAGAATAACTGAGTCATTTAAGTAAACTTTTAGATTATAGTATAGTGTTAAATTGATAATATTAATCGTTGAAAATATTAGGAGTCAGTAAACTTGGATTTAACTTAGAAAAGTTTTTGTATTAATCAGGGTCTGGAACAAAGAGTATAATGTGAATGATTTATTGAACATTGTGGAGAACACTTTGAACAATCTGTATTAAAATTGTATACCTGTAAATTTAATGTAAGTTTTGTGAAACACGTCATGTATCATGGAATTGTAATTGTTTGCTTGGAACTTGCAAGTCTTGTGATGTGTAATTTGCATAAAGTTTGTACGCCCTCAAAGTGATTGACACACTAATGGAGGGTATGGAAAAAGGTATATAAGTTGGAAGGAGTTCAAATAAAATTTGGCTTCAGTCCTGATCAGACTGTTCCCAGAAGAATGGCCTCAGAGTCATTTTCTTCTCTCCATCTTGATCCACCGGAGCGGTCCAACCCTACCCTCATATAAGTCGGGGTTGGCGAAGACCCGACACCTCTTCCCCCCACTGCCTGTTCCAATCTCTTCCCTCTGTTAACTGCACTTTATTTCTAGGAGTAAACCTACAACCCCACTGCACAAACAGATTCCAAGGCAGTGGGGAGTGGGTTTCAGATTATTCATACACCTGTTGGTGGATACCAGGACCTGCAGATAGATTTTGAATCACAGCTCCCCCATTAAGTAAATCTCAAAACTGCAAAAAGAACACCCCAACCTACAGTGCAACTCCAGAAATGAACAAAGTAAGAAGGCATACATAAAGAAGAAAAGGAGATTGAAAAACCAGAAGTAAAAACAATCACTCCACCTCTGAATAACAGAATTAAAGAAGACGGTGATGTGGAGGAAAGGAAAAAGTAGGGATGGGGAAAAAAACCGCACAAATGAAGAAAAACCAAAAGAAGAATATAGATCTCACACAGACGCCTGGGATGTCAGACACTGAGAAAACAGACTTCGGAACACAAACAATGAAGAGCCTGCTGAATGCCTGGTCGCATGAAATAAACCCAGATATCAAGACATTAATGAGAGAATTAAAAAATTGAGGGGAAACAAGAGGAAAAAAGGAAGGAGCTGATGTCAGAAATAACAGCAGTAAATAATACTGTCATGGAAATAAATAACAAACTAATAAGCATGGAAAGCTGAATTAGCCAAGCAGAAGACAGAATCTCAGAGCTTGAAGACCAAAACACAGAACTAACCCAAACTGTCAAAAACACAGAAAAGAAGCTCAAAAAGACTGAACAAAACCTTCAAGAAATGAGTGATTACTTCAAGAGAAAGAACCTAAGAGTAATTGGCCTTCCCGAGGCAGAGAGAGAAACAGAGGTCACACTAGAACAAATATTTCATGAAATCATTCAAGAAAACTTTCCTCATCTCATCAGTGATGCAAAAATTCAAACACAAGAGATTCAGAGAACCCCTGCAAGACAACAAATGAGAAGACCAACTCTGAGACACAAAATAATTTGCCTAAACAAAGTAGGTATAAAAGAAAAAATCCTAAAGGCAGCAAGAGAATAAGGTCAGACTGCCTACCGGGGAAGACCAATTAGAATAGCAGCATATTTATCTACAGAAACTCTCCAGGCTAAGAGAGCTTGGAGCCTTATCTTCAAAGTTCTAAAAGATAAACAATTTCAACTGAGAATAACCTACCCAGCCAAGCTAAGCTTCATCAGTGAGGGAGAATTGGAATCTTTTCCATATATCCAATCCCTAAGAACCTATGCTGCCACCAGACCACCTCTTCAAGAAAAACTTAAGAAAGTATTGAACACAGAAGAAAAGGAAAATAGAGCAACAAGGTTCTTCACAAGAGTACAGGCAAAAGATTAAAAACACACATGAGCCAATTCCAGAACCAAAAGAAAGACAACATAAAAACAGAAAGAACAATAACTCTGTAAGAACATTTTGATAGGGATCAACTGTCACATTTCAATAATTAGCTTGAATGTGTATGGACTAAATGCACCACTGAAAAGACATAGAATGGCAAAATGGATAAAATATCACCAGGCAACAATTTATTGCCTTCAAGAGACTCACCTCATTAGAAAGGACACTCACAGACTCAAAGTAAGAGTATGGGAAACAAATTTTCAGGCAAATGGAACACAAAAGAAAGGAGGAGTTGTGATCTTAATCTCAGACAAAATACCCTTTAAGCTATCAAAAATCAAAAAAAAATATGCAGAAGGCCACCCACTACATAATGATAATAGGTTCAATCCATCAACAAGAAATATCCATCCTAACCATATATGCACCCACCATAGGTAGGAGCACCAACTTTCATAAAGCAGCTTCTTGGTAAACTAAAAAAAGGTATTCACTCCAACACCATCATAGCTGGGAACTTCAATACCCCACTCACAACCCTAGAAAGATCATCAAGACATAAAATCAGCAAAGAGATCCGAAACCTCAATGTGACTCTTGACCAAATGGACTTAACTGATACCTATGGAACACTCCATCCAAAGACCACAGAATAACATTCTACTAATCATCACATGGAGCATACCCTAAGATCGACCACATACTTGGTCATAAATCAAGTATAAGCAAATTTAAAAGGACTGAAATTTTACCATGTACCTTCTTGGACCACAGTCGAATAAAAATAAATATTAACACCAACAAGGTCCATCCAAAACCTACAAAGACATGCACACTAAACAACATGATGCTAAAAAACTCCTGCGTCAAAAATGAAATCAAAACAGAGACTAAAAGCTAACTGAAAACAAATGAAAATGAAGAAACATCTTACCAAAATCTCTGGGATGCCATGAAAACTGTAGTAAGAGGGGTATTTATATCCCTGCAAACGCACATGAAGAAAATGGAAAGATCACAAATTAATAGCCTAACAAGCCACCTAAGTAAGCTGGAAAAGCAAGACCACCAAAACACTAATTTCAGTAGAAGAATCCAGATCACCAAAATAAAAGCCCAAATCCAACACATAGAAGACAAAATGATAATACAAAAAAATCAATGAAACGAAAAGCTGGTTCTTCAAA
>JAPVLO010004584.1:0-14418 GCA_027257055.1 Cephalopachus bancanus | reverse complement strand
ACCTAGGGCATCTTATGCCCCTAAAAGCAAAGATTTTGAGGCACTGAAGGGCTGACTTTAGGGTTCTGGGCAGGAGAAAATTGTGAAGTCATTATAACAAAGATCCCATTTTTCTTGACATTTGCCAAACTCTTGCCATAATGACCTGATTGTATTCTGCCACTTCCCCAATGGATTATGGAAACCAAGTAGAAACTGAGGCTGAAGCTGGGCTTGGTGGCTCAGCCTGTAATCCTGCGCCTTGGGAGGCTGAGGTGAGTGAATTGCCTGAGCCTGCAGGTTCGAGACCCGCCTGGGTAAATTGGCGAGACCTCATCTCTACAATAAATAAAAAAACTAGCCGGGTGTGGTAGCGTGCGCCTGTAGTTCCAGCTACTTGGAAGGCTAAGGCGGATGGATCGCTGGAGCCCAGCAGGTCGAGGCTGCGGTGGCCGGGAGCGCCCACTACACTCCAGTCTGGGCGACAGAGTGACTCCAACTCAAAAAAAAAAAAAAAAAGAAATCGAGGCTGAAAGGGGCCTCAGAACATCCTCAAATAGTGCAGCCAGGATTTGAACCCAGATTTATCTGAGGTCCTAGGATTAACCATTAGGCTACAAAGGAGTGTGGTGAGGGATAATATACAGCAGGTAGCATAAATGTACTAGGGTTACTCAGAAGTAATTAGGAAGGTTTCAGAGAGATGTTACACATTCATTCAGGCAGTATTTATTGAGCACTTACTGAGTGCCAGGCAGTGAGGACACAAAGATGAAAGAGCCCGGTCCCAAGCCCTCAAGGAGCTCACAGTCTTGATGGAGATGTGAAGTAAACAGGCTATTGTGAGTGGCCTAAGTACATATGAGGGGTGTGCTCTAGGCAGTGAAGATAAAAAACACCTGTAAACTGGGCTCAGTGGCTCAGCCTGTAATCCCACGCCTTGGGAGGCTGAGGTGAGTGAATTGCCTGAGCCCGTGGGTTTTGAGACCGCCTGGGAACTTGGCGAGACCTCAGCCTACAAAAAATCAAATAATTAGCTGGGTGTGGTAGTGCACGCCTATAGTTCCAGCTACTTGGAAGGCCGAGGCGGAAGGATCGCCAGAGCCCAGGAGGTCGAGGCTGCAGTGGCCGGGAGCTGCCACTGCACTCCGGCCTGGGCGACAGAGTGAGACTCCAACTCAAAAAAAAAAAAACCCCGTGTAAAACTAACACATATGGGTGGTGAGAGGGGCATCCTCCACAGTGGGGACAGCCTACCCAATAGGTGGGGCACAAGCCATTGCAGTCACGTGGGCAGAGGGGGCAGATATCAGGCTGGGCACTGCAGTGCAAACAGGAGCATAGTATTGGAAAATGAGGCGGGGCCACATTACGGATGTTTTGCAGGCCTGAGGAAGGGTTTTTTTTTTTTTTTTTTTTTTTTTTTTAGTCGGAGTCTCACTCTGTCACCCAGACTGGAGTACAGCGGCATGCTCCCGGTCACCGCAGCCTCGACCTGCTGGGCTCCAGCGATCCTTCCACCTCAGCCTTCCAAGTAGCTGGAACTACAGGCACGCGCTACCACGCCCGGTTGATTTTTGATTTATGGTAGAGATGAGGTCTCGCCAAATGGCCCAGGCGGGTCTTGAACCCGCGGGCTCAGGCAATTCACTCACCTCAGCCTCCCAAAGGCGCGGGATTACAGGCTGAGTCACCCCTACATGGAGGCTTTCCTAGCCTTTTGGAGTATGAAATTCCCTCTTTTTCAAAATCAATTAAAAAATTAAAGGTGTAGCTGGTCTCAGTGGCTCACACCTGTAATCCCAGCACTTGGGAGGGTGAGGTGAAAGGATTACCTGACCTCATGGGTTTGAGACCAGCCTGAACAACATGGTGAGACCTTGTCTCTACAATAAATCAATATATATATATATTAGCTGGGTGTGGTGGAGCACATCTGTGTTTCCAGCTTCCTGGAAGGCTGAGGCTGAAGGATCACCTGAGTACAGCAGATTGAGCCTGCGGTGGCATACCACTGCACTCCAGCCCGGGTGACAGAGGGAGACTCCCACTCAAAACTTTAAAAAAGGCTGGGCTCGGTGGCTCAGCCTGTAATTCCAGCACTTTGGGAGGCCCAGACAAGAGGACTGCCTTAACCCCGCGAGTTTGAGACCCATCCGGACAATTTGGCGAGACCTCGTTTCTACAAAAAATAAAAAATTAGTCGGGCGTGGTAGCGCACGCCTGTAGTTCTGGCTACTTGAAAGGCTGAGGCGGAAGGATGGCCGGAGCCCAGCAGGTCAAGGCTGCGGTGGCCATGAGCGTGCCACTGCACTCCAGCCTGGGTGACAGAGTGAGATTCCAACTCAAATAAATAAATAAATAAATATCTTCCAGCCGGGCTCAGTGGCTCAGCCTGTAATCTCACGCCTTGGGAGGCTGAGGTGACTGGATTGCCTGAGCCCGCGGGTTCGGGACCCGCCTGGGCAACTTGGTGAGACCTCATCTCTACAATAAATAAAAAAATCAAGCCGGGCTCGGTGGCTCAGCCTGTAATCCTGCGCCTTTGGGAGGCTGAGGTGAGTGGATTGCCTGAGACCGCGGGTTCAAGACCCTCCTGGGCAACCTGGCGAGACCTCATCTCTACAATAAATCAAAAAAAATTAGCCGGGCGTGGTAGCACGCTCCTGTAGTTCCAGCTACTCGGAAGGCTGAGGCGGAAGGATCGCCGGAGCCCAGCAGGTCGAGCTGCGGTGGCCGGGAGCGGCCACTGCACTCCAGTCTGGGTGACAGAGTGAGCTCCAACTCAAAAAAAAAAAAAGATGTCTTCCTATTAAGAAAAGAACACCGCACCGTGGGCTCTCTCAAGTGGTCCCTTTCTCTCAGACACTATTGAGGTCTCTTCCTGCAAGTCTGAGTCCCCTTCCCAATAATTGCAGCCTGAGGGTCTTTCCAATTCTTAAATCTGGTGCTAGCCAGGCTCAGTGGCTCAGCCTGTAATCCCGCGCCTTTGGGAGGCTGGGGTGAGGGATTGCCTGAGCCTGCGGGTTCGAGACCCGCCGGGGCAGCGAGCCCTCATCTCTACAATAAAAAAAAAAAAATTTAGTCAGGTGTGGTAGCGCGCCCCTGTAGTTCCTGCTACTTGGAAGGCTGGGGAGAAGGATCGCTGGACCCCAGCAGGTCGAGGCTGCAGTGGCCAGGAGCGGCACTGCACTCCAGTTGGGTGACAGAGTGAGACTCCAACTCAAAAAAAAAAAAAAAAAAAAAAATCTGGTGCTGTCCATCCCCTACCTAAAGCCCTGCACAACTTTCTTTATCCCTAGGGTCAAGTGCAAGCTGCCTTTTCCCTGCTCCTGCCATTTGGCCTTCATTGACTTATAAACTGCTCTGCCTGGGTACCGACTTGCTGTTCCTAATTCCTCTTCTTCCTCTTCCTTCTTCTTCCTCTGATTCTGATTCTTCTTTTTTTTTGGAACCGGGGATCTCATTCTATTACCCAGATTGAACTGCGGTGGCATGATCATGGTTCAATGCAGCCTCAATCTCCTGGACTCACAGGCAGGTGCCAGGTGTGGTAGCGCGCACCTGTAGTTCCTGCTACTTGGAAGGCTGAGACGGAAGGATCGCCGGATCCCAGCAGTCGAGGCTGCGGTGGCCAGGAGCGGCCACTGCACTCCAGTCTGGGCGACAGAGTGAGACTCCAACTCCAAAAAAAAAATTAGCCAGGCATGGTGGTGCCCACCTGTGGTTCCAGCTACTTGGAAGGCTGAGGTGGAAGGATGAACTGAGCTCAGCAGGTCGCGGCTGCAGTGGCCATGAGTATGCCACTGCACTCCAGCCTGGGTGACAGAGTGAGACTCCAACTCAAAAAAAAAAATGACTTGAACTTAGGCTGGGCACAGTAGCTCATGCCTGTAATCCCAGCACTTTGGTAGGCCAAAGTGGGAAGATCACTTGAGGCCAGGAGTTTGAGACCAGCCTGGGCAACATAGTGTGACCCCATTTCTAACTAAAAAGAGAAGGAAAAAAAAGACCACTGGGTGCAGTAGCTCACGCCTATAATCCCAGCACTTTGGGAGGCCAAGGTGAGGACTGCCTGAACCCACGGGTTCAAGACCAGCCTGGGCAACTTGGTGAGACCTCATCTCTACAATAAATCAAAAAGTAGCCAGGCATGGAGGTGCCTGCCTGTAGTTCCAGCTACTAGGAAAGCTGAGGCGGAAGGGTCACCTGAGTCAAGGCTGCAGTGGCCGTGAGTGTGCCACTGCATTTCAGCCTGGGCGACTGAGTGAGACTCCGATGACAAAAAAAAAAAAGACTTGAACCCATGACTCAGATGGTAAGCGGAGATCAAGGATCTGTCCTTTAACAGGTTGGTGCGAGCAGCTAAATTTTTTTAGCTCTGACCCTGTCCAAGGTAGCTTCACGAAGATTGTTCCGTCTGTCTCCAATCCTTCCCCAGCCTGTGACCAGAGGCCTTGGGGGCTGGGAGTGAACGGGCAATGCTGAATGCAGGGAGGGCAGACACACAAGGGCCTTCCCCAAGTGAGGCTTGAGCCCCGGCGCAGGGCTCTCCTCCTGGAAAGCTGTTATTCTAGAACCTGATAACTGCCTGGGCTGGGCCCAAGATAAGAGGCAGCTGTTTGAAGTCCAGAGCGATAACAGCTTCAGAGAAATTTGATAAGAGGAGTGAGATGCACAGGGTTAAGCTCACCAGTCTCCCCTGCTTGCCTTTTGTCAGTTTTAATAACCTGCACTCTACCCCAAGTCAGGCTCCCCAGCACAGCAAGGCGCCACCGTGTTGCTGTTCTCTTAACTGTAGTCTGTGCGTCTCTCCTGAGGTTCTTGTCTGGGCCCACAGGTATGAACCCTTGTTCTTGTCCTATGCGGGGCCCCTCAGTCAGCCAGCCTTTCCAAACCCATTTATTTGTGGCCCATTGGGCCTTCTTCCTAAACCATTCCTTCTCATATTAATTCATTCATTTAACTAGGCAGTCTCTGTTCTCACAGGTGATGGGAACAAACCAGAAATCAATGATTGTGGCGGGTGGTGAGTGCGATAGAGGACATGCTAAGAGGGATGTGGTAAAGCATAGCTAGGGGGACTCTACGTGATGAC
This sequence comes from Cephalopachus bancanus, assembly GCA_027257055.1. Lineage (NCBI taxonomy): Eukaryota > Metazoa > Chordata > Mammalia > Primates > Tarsiidae > Cephalopachus > Cephalopachus bancanus. Next base: position 9,341 of record JAPVLO010004584.1, on the reverse strand, counting down.
TTTTAGAGTGGCCTTCCTAAGGAGGCTTGGGGATAAGAATGAGCCAAGGCCAAACCTTGGAGAGGAGAGAGCAAGTGCAAAAGCTGGGGGGGGGTAGGATGATTATGATCTTTCTCAGGGTCAAAAAAAAGCTGTAGAGTGGTAGAAAACGATAGGCAGAGAGGTTCAGAAAGATGTTTAGAGATGCTTTCTTGCAGAATAGGAAGCCACGGGAAGCTATGTCAGAAGAAATTTGATTTACATGTCGAAAAACACAGGCCAGGTGTGGTGGCTTACGCCTGTAATCCCAGCACTTTGGGAGGCTGAGGTGATAAGATTGCCTGAACCCATGGGTTCGAGTCCAGCCCGGGCAACTTGGCAAGACCTCATCTCTACAGTAAATCAAAAAATTAGCCTGGCGTGGTGGCACACACCTGTAGTTCCAGCTATTTGGAAGACTGAGACAGAAGGATTGCTTGAGCCCAGCAAGTCAAGGCTGCAGTGAGATTCCAACTCAAAAAAAAAAAAAAAGAAAAACTCACTTTGGCTGCTGTGCGGTGGCTGAGACAGGAAAACAGGAGACGTGGAAAGCAGCAAGCATAAGCATTGGAGGATGGACCCTGCTTCTGCTGCCTACTGTCTGTTAGACCTCAGGCCAGTCGCTAACCTCTCTGTGCTTCCGTTTTCATAGCTATAAAACAGGGTTTCATTCAATCTGTCTTCACTGAGTGCAGACTGCCTTGGTGCTGCTCTGGGTGTGGGATGCTGTGGTGAAGGAGATAGACCCTGCCCTTGTGGGGTTGTCCCTCTAATGGGGAAGTCAGACATCCAACCAAAAAACCCTCAGGGAGTGCCCCATGACAAGTGGAGAATTTAAATAGGAAGATGGGAGGGTGGGGTGTGGTCAGAGAAGAAAGTGATATTTAGCCTGATGCCTAAATGACATTGGAAGGACCTTCAGGCAGTGAAGGGCCCTGGTCCATGGAGGGAGGAGCTTGAGGGATGATAACAGAGCCTGCTTCGCTGGGTTTCCTGTCAAACAGACTTGCCTGTGCTCACCATTTATAATGATTACTGCTATGCCAGGGAGTGGGGGAATTGTGGGTTTGAAAGTTGATCAGATATAGGTACTGAGGGAAAAGGAAGATTCCAGAAGACTCCTAAGCTTTTGGCTTTATAAGTAGGAGATGCTGCTGTTTACTGAGGCACTGCTGTTTACTTGGAAGCGTCTCACGCCCTGACCGTTGGCGGCCCTCATCTGGGGCCTATCTCATTCGGTGAATTTTGAAATCTTCTGGATTGGTCCTTAGCAAGGTCTTCCCTTTGCCCCCTCCCTCCATACCCATCTTGCCCTGCCTGAGGCTTATTCTCAGAGGCTGCAAGCAACTGCCCCTCTGGCCCCATCTTGTCCCCCCGGCCCCCAGGCTGCCCCCAGCACAACCTGACTCCTAGAGACAGATGAAATCTTACAGATCCAGTTTAACACCCTCCCATTTTCCACTTTGGGAGCTGGGGCCACATGGTTGATCTAATGCGCAGGCCTATAATCCCAGCACTTTGAGAGGCCGAGGTGAGAGGATTGCCTGAGTCCACGGGTTCGAGACCAGCCTTGGCAACTTGGTGAGACCCCCAAAATTAGCTGGGTATAGTGGCTCATGCCTGTGGTTCCAGCTTCTTCTTTTTTTTTTTTTGAGTTGGAGTCTCACTCTGTCACCTAGGCTGGAGTGCAGCGGCCGCTCCCGGCCACCGCAGCCTCGACCTGCTGGGCTCAGGTGACCCTTCCACCTCAGCCTTCCAAGTAGCTGGAATTACAAGCGTGAGCCACTAAGCCTGGCTAATTTTTTTTTTTTTTGAGTTGGAGACTCACTCTGTCGCCCAGACTGGAGTGCAGTGGCGGCTCCCGGCCACCACAGCCTCGATCGACTGGGCTGCGGCGATCCTTCCGCCTCAGCCTTCCGAGTAGTTGGAATTACAGGCGCACGCTACCACGCCCAGCTGATTTTTCGATTTATTGTAGAGATGAGGTCTCACCAAGTTGTAGAGATGAGGTCTCACCAAGTTGCTCAGGCAATCCACTCACCTCAGCCTCCCAAGGCACGGGATTACAGGCTGAGCCACCGCGCCCAGCTTAAATTTTTTTAAAAATTTTTTGTAGAGACAAGGTCTCGCCATGTTGCCCAGGCTGGTCTTTAGTCCGCGGGCTCAGGCAATCCTCTCACCTCGGCGTCCCAAGGTGCTGAGATTACAGGGTGAGCCTCTGCGCCTGACCTGTCCAATCACCTTTCTATGTGACTTTTCATTCTTCATTGAACTTAAGCATAAAAACAATGTTCCCTGGGTCTTCGGGATTTCATTTCTTTTTGTTGTTGTTGTTTTGTTGTTGTTGTTGTTTTGAGTTGGAGTCTCATTCTGGAGCCCAGACTGGAGTGCAGCGGCCGCTCCCGGCCACTGCAGCCTCGACCTGCTGGGCTCAGGCGATCCTTCCGCCTCAGCCTTCCAAGTAGCTGGAACGACAAGTGCACGCTACCACGCCCGGCTAATTTTTTGATTTATTGTAGAGATGAGGGCTCACCAAGTGGCCCCGGTGGGTCCGAACCCGGGGGCTCAGGATACCACTCACCTCAGCCTCCCAAAGGCGCGGGATTACAGGCTGAGCCACCGAGCCCGGCGCGGCTGGGTTTTCATTTCTGAAGGCTCCTGTGTCACATACAACTTTGATTAAATAAATCTATTATGTTTTCTTCTTGTTAACTTGAGTTTTTTTATAGGAGTGTGGACAACGGCATATGATGGTGAGAGAGGGATCATGCCTTTCACCCCCACAAGGGCCAGCAGCTGGAGCCTGAGGCTCTTGTGAGGAATAGTGAGGGGCCTGCGCAGCAGGAATAGAGCAAAGGAGGGGAAGGCAGGGCGAGATGAGGTGGAGGAGAAGATATCACAGGGCCTTTGTAGGACTTAGGCTTTAACTTTGTAAGATGAGGACCGCTGGAGAGTTTTAACTTTCTGGCTGCTTGGGGTCCTTGTGTCCTGCCTCTCTTTCTCTCTCTCTTTTTTTTTTTGAGTTGAGGTCTCACTCTGTTGTCCAGGCTTGAGGACAGTGGCATGATACTGGCTCACCACAACTTTGAACTCCCTGAATGTAAGCGACTCTCCCTTCTCTCTCTTTTTTTTTTTGAGTCAGTGTCTCACTCTGACACCTGGGCTGAAGTACAGCGACATGCTCATGGCCACTGCAGCCTTGACCTCTTGGGCTCAAGTGATCCTTCTGCCTCAGCCTTCCAAGTAGGTAGAACCACAGGCGTGCGCCACCATGCCTGACTAATTTTTATTTATTTATTGTAGTGACGAGGTCTCACCAAGTTGCCCAGGCTGGTCCTGAACCTCGGCTCAGGCAATCCTCTCACCTCCACTTTTCAAAGCACTGGTATAGGCATGTGCCACCATGCTGGGCCTGAGCCTTCCTTCTCAGCCTCCCAGGACTACAAGTGTTCAGTACCTTGCCTGGCTAATCTTTTTTTTTTTTTTTAGTTGGAGTCTCACTCTGTCGCCCAGACTGGAGTGCAGTGGCCGCTCCCGGGCCCCCGCAGCCTCCCCCTGCTGGGCTCGGCGATCCTTCCGCCCCAGCTTCCAAGTAGCTGGGAAATTAGGCATGCGTACCCCGCCCGGTGATTTTTTTATTTATTGTAGAGATGAGGTCTCGCCGCCCAGGCGGGTCTCGAACCCGCGGGCTCAGGCAATCCACTCACCTCAGCCTCCCAAAGGCGTGGGATTACAGGCTGAGCCACCGAGCCTGGCTATGGCTAATCTTTTAATTTTTTTTTTTTTTGGTAGAGTCAGGGAGTCTCACTATGTTGCCCAGGCTAGTCTCAACTCAAGGCTAGTCTGAACTCAAGCCATCCCTTGCCTTGGCATGGTGCTGGGATTACAGGTATGAGCCACCGTGTGGGTCTTGTCCTGTCTCTAGAAGATAACACTAAATTCCTGCAGGAGCCGAACCCCAAGCAACACACCAGAGCCCAGTTAAGGGCTCAGTTCATGCTTTGCCTGCTAGCCAGCTTGCTGCCCTTGACTCTCGACTGCCTACAGCCAGCCTGGCCCCAGGATGACACAGAGGCCTCCAGTGCCCATAGCCAACCTGACCCCAGGATGGCGCAGAAGCTTTCCCACAAAGGACTGGTTTTTTTTTGTTTGTTTGTTTTTTTGAGTTGGAGTCTCACTCGGTCACCCAGACTGGAGTGCAGTGGCCGCTCCCGGCCATCGCAGCCTCGACCTGCTGGGCTCCGGCGATCTTTCCCCCTCAGCCTCCGAGCGGCCGGGAAATTTAGGCACGCATACCTGCCCGGCTAATTTTTTTTTGTAGAGATGAGGTCCGTCTGCCCCGGGGGGTCTCGAACCCGCGGGCTCAGGCAATCCACTCACCTCAGCCTCCCAAAGGCGTGGGATTACAGGCTGAGCCACCGAGCCCGGCTAGGACTGGTTTTTATGTATATTTGTGGTAGACACGTTTTTTTTGCTATCTCAGTGCTTTGCAGTAAATGCTGCATTTATTCATATCCCTGTCTGTCAGCTTTTTATCTATTCCATCTCCTCTTGATTGTAAGTTTCCTGAGGGAGGGGCTGGGTCTCCTAGACATTTGAATTAACCTTGACCGTTGCAAAAGATCATCAGCCCCTGTGGGTGGCTGTTGACAGGGAGAAAAGCCACACCAGAAGGAGCAGGGTCTACCTCTGTGACCCAGGAGTTAGGAGACCTAACTGTTAGCCTCATTTGTACCACTAAATCTGCTGAGTGATGTCCCCACTCTGAGCCTCAGTCTCCCTATCTGTAAAACGATATGGAGTGGACTAGATCAATGATGCTTGTTTTGAAATACCAACAAAATCTATGGATCTCTCCAGAAAAATGAGTAGGTACACAAAACTTGGCGTATGCTTGGAGGAACAGGATCACAAGCCTCCAGGTTTTCCCTAAGGCCTTTTCCAGTTCTGGGAATGAGATTTTCTGGGCTCTGATTATAGCACCAGCCCAAAGAGGTTCCCACCTCGGGGAAGAGACTGGTCTTTATCTCTAAGGTCTTTTGTTGGGTTCTAATAAAAGGTGTATAGGATGTTTGTGGAGACAAAGAAGGAATTTGTGGTCTGGAACCTGCATGTCCTCAGCCTCCGGGCCTGGTAACATGAGTGTGATGGAGAAGGGAAGCCCCACGTGGGTGTAGGGCCACCCAGTTGCTCCGATGTGGGCGATGCCTATGCAGGGGAATGTGGGAGGACCGCAAGGTGGATGGAGGAGACAGGAGCTGCGAGGTGGGAAGGGGTGGGGTGGTGACAGGCAGAGGACTTGGGAGCTGTGGGAAGAATAGGGAATTGGGCCCTTGTGTCTCTGGCAGAGACTTACTCTGTGCCAAAGCGAATGGAGAGAAGAGGCCCCTGTGAATCTGAGAGGTTGTTCCCCCCTCGGCTGAAGATCCGGGAGATGGGGGGGTGGCTCCGGGCCAAACCAGGCACCACCCTTTCTCATCAGGCAGTGCCTCTCTGCACGTTCACACCCAATACCATGCTGGCAGGGGCTGTAACCTGAGCCCTGGGTGCCAGGAGGGGGAGACCTGTCTGCCTCCTGGCTCCCCCAGCTCCCTTTCCATCCCAAGGTTCACACAGGCTCTGCCCAGGGAAGAGAAGGTGTTCTCAGTGGGCTTGGGACAGGTAAGGATTAGTGGCCGATGACAGGTTGTCAGTGGCTCTGAGGACAACTTCATAATCCCCAGCACTGAGCTGCAGTGCCCTTTGATCCAGCCTCTGAGGCTTGATTATGAGACACAGCCCATGTTTCCATAAAGGGGAGAACAATTGTTTCCAGCCCAGACAAAGGACTCTTTGTGCAGCCCTGGGACCCAAGCCCCGGAGCCGCTGGGGGACAGGAAAGACAGCCCCGCCCCAGGGGGGTTGGTGCAGGGCGGCACAGGGTGAGGCAGCTGCTTGGCTCCCATCAAGCCTGCCCTCGATGGGCAAAGGGCATTCGTGACGTCCCGCTGCCTGCCCAAGGGACATGTCTGGGCTCAGGAGGAGGGGTGGGGGGAGTATGGGGCCCCTTTCTGAAAATTGCCCAAGTTTCAGGTCAAAAAATGTATGCAGTTTTATCCTTGTTAAGACCTTTGGAGTATCCAGCTGTCCCCTTCTACTTGGGGGAAGGGTTGGTTCCTCATTGCCAGATTTTCCACGCCTAGCAAACAAGTAAGTAGCAGGGTAGGGAGTAGGATTTGGGGGACAGAGTGGGAGTTGGGAGACTTGGATAACATTTGGAAATAGGAATGAAAAAGGGGGCATGCTGGGGAAGAGATGGTAGATCTGGATGCAGCAACGCCTGCCTAGTGCGGAGCTGCTGCCCACTCCCCCCCCGCCCCCTGCCCTCACAGCTTCCCTGGGGCCTGGGCACAGGATGCCCTCAGAGTTTGCAAAACAAATCTGGCAGCTGGAGAGAGTGAGGGCATTGCTCCCGCTCCAGTGCAAGGGAGAGAAGTCTGGACTGGTGGGGGCTTCTGCCCACCCTGGCTGCACACCTCACCCATTTGTTAGTTAAATTCTGCCTCTTCCCTCTCTGCTATTCCTTCTCTCCTCATGCCAGGAAACCTGGGCTGGGTCCTAGACTATTCTATTTAAGAGGCAGCTGTAGGGTAGGGAGCTGACTTGACCCTGAAGAATTCAGCAGATTTATCTGTTCAGGGATATGAGGGCCAGGTTTTGGATCTTACTGGGGGCTGCACCTGTGGACACCAGAATGGCTCATTTTGGGAGGAAGATAAGTAGACAGTATTAAATGCTGGCTTCCCAGACATCACAGTACAACCATTGATAACACAAAGCTTACCTTAGTGAGGGAGATTGCCACTCAACAGAGGTTTCACAACCTTGCTGGGAAGGAAGGCAAGACTGGAATGTATTGGGAATTGGAAGTTTACTTGAAGGCATTTCTTTCCATGCCAAGGGCTTTGATTAGGATTGGGTAATGATCACCATATAATAGTCAGGAATTGATACAAACAGCGTGGCAAGGATTTTTGAGACAAGGGATTCAAAGAATGTTAGGGAGAAAATTCTTGGTTGATGCTTCCATTGAAGAGTTGATAGGCCTTTTGGAAGTTCCTTTAGTGAACAATCAAGTCTTTTACCTGGGCAGAAGTCCATCGGAATAGTAAAGTCATGCTAATGTAGGTAATGGAATAGTAAAGTCATGTTAATGTAACCATGGATCCTGTATGGGGTAGGTAGTTTTTGTGTGAAGTATAGGTTTAGAAGGTGTGAGGGTAGAAACTTTCTAGGAGCTGGTCTGGGGTTTGGGGTGGGGAGCAGCAAGCTGGTCTGTGGTCCTAAAGAGCACAGACTGGACTGCACAATGGAAACAGAGATGCTTTAGACTTCAAGAACTGGAGGGAGAGGAACTCCATCTGACCCCAGGAGAAGCAAAGACCCAGGCATGTGGGCTGGAAATCAGGCCTGCAGGTGCCAAACCAGTCCCTGCCCGTGGAGACGGGCTGTGTTGACTTTGGCAGCCACACCCTGAACCTCCTCCCACCCCAGAAGGGCTTGAAACTGACACTGGGCCCTGTGGGGTGGGGGTAGGGGTGTGACACGGTAGAGATATTCCCAGCCCAGTCCTGCTCAGGCTGGCTGGGGCAGGCTGCTACCCTGGCCGAGGAAGCCAGTGGACATGGAGGCGGGACCCGGGGGGTGAGGAGGGGGGCGGGCTGCCCTTGGCTGGGGCTGGTACTAGGGTCCTGCTAGTGGAGGTCACGGCCTGGGAACATCAGAGCTGAATGAGTGGCCTCTGGATCTCAGACTGAAGACGCAGACAAACAAGGCAGGGAGAGAGAGGTGGTGAGTTTTAGGGGCATCAGTTGTTGTCCTGTGGACTTCTCTCTATGGCGCACCTACGTGGAGCTGAAATCTACATATGTACTAATTGTCATAACACATCACTTTACAGATTCCAAGTAGCTGGAATTACAGGTGCACTCCACCACATCTGGCTAATTTTTTTTTTTAATTGTAGAAACAAGGTCTCACCAAATTGCCCAGGCTGGTCTCAAGCCCTGGGCTCAGGCAATCCTCTCGCCTCCACCTCCTAAAATGCTGGGATTACAGATGTCTGACCTGCTTTTTTTTTCCTCTTTTTTTAGAGAGGAGGTCTTGCCATGTTACCTAGGCTGGAGAACTGATCGTCTTTTAAGGAATTCTAGATCTCGAGAAGAAGTTACTTGACCTCTCTGGGACTCAGTTTCCTTATTTGTAACATGTTTGCAAGAATGCTTGTCAGGTCATTGCTAATTTTAGAAACACAGTTAAAATAAGACATCATAGCCGGGCTCAGTGGCTCAGCCTGTAATCCCGCGCCTTTGGGAGGCCGAAGTGAGTGGATTGCCTGAGCCTGAGGGTTCGAGACCCTCCTGGGCAACTTGGCGAGACCTCATCTCTACAATAAATCAAAAATTAGCCGGGCGTGGTAGCGCACGCCTGTAGTTCCAGCTGCTTGGAAGGCTGAGGCGGAAGGATTGCCAGAACCCAGCAGGTCGAGGCTGCGGTGGCCAGGAGCGGCCACTGCACTCCAGTCTGGGAGACAGAGTGAGACTCCAGCTCAAAAAATTTAAAAATTTAAAAATTTAAAAAAATAAAATAAGACATCACAGTGTTTGGCCCAAGGCCTGTTTTCAGTAAACAATAGCTACTTTTATTTTGTTGTTGTTATACTTTTCTTTGGAGAGACTGAAACAGGGACTAGAGATGATAGGAAGGTCAGGACCTAGTGCTTGAGACGTTTCAGGGTCCAGCACAGGTCTTGCTTCCCTCCCCCACAGCTCAAGGTGGCTCTTGGCTTCCCCTAGGATCCAGGCACTCTATTTCTCTGATTTAAGGGACTGGATCTAGGAAGGAATCCCTCAGCTGGATGTGGTGGCTCATACTGGTAATCCCAGCACTTGGGGAGGCAAAGGCAAGAGGGTTGTCTGAGTTCAGGGATTTGAGACCAGCCTGAGAACTTGTCGAGACCTCATCTCTGCAACAAATTTAAAGAAAAATGAGCCAGACATGGTGACACTCACCTCTGGTTCCAGCTACTTGGAAGGCTGAGGTGGAAGGTTCACCTGAACCCAGCAGGCTGAGGCTGCCGTGGCCGTGATCATGCCACTGTACTCTAGCCTGGATGACAGTGAGACTCCAACTCAAAAAAGAAAAGAAAAGAAAGGCATCCCTCCCTCACTAAACACGAGGTACTCTTCACTCTTCTTTGTAGACCATCCCTTAAATTCTGTTTTTCAGAGCCCAGGATACCCCTAAGACTGCCTCACTTTGCTTCTTCTTCCCATCAGTATCTT
>JAPVLO010004583.1:0-14405 GCA_027257055.1 Cephalopachus bancanus | reverse complement strand
GGGGAACTCTTGTCCTGAAGCCTCGAGAACCGATCGCACGGCTGGCTCAGCGCCACCTGGTGGTGGATGGATATGAAGCCGACTCCTAGGAGAAACACAGGTTTGAAGCAAGAGGGACTTTTTAAAGGATTTAATCAAAGGTAGGAACTGGCTTCGGCACTGCTAATGGAGGGCGGAGTGATAGAGGGAAGACAAGGGGAACTCTACCATCCAACGGGTACCATGTCCACTACCAGGGGGAGAGCGGGCTCGCTAGAAGCCCAAACCTCATCTGCACACAGCTTACTTATGTAGCAGATTCTCACATGGACACCACAACGCTAAAATAAAAATGAATGAATGAATGAGTGAATGAAATGATTTAAACTTGCCCTCTCATTTTCAGTGAAGAAAGTTCAGGCTTAAAGAGGATGGCAGGCTTGTCCAAGTTCTCACAGTGGTAGAGTCTGGTGGTTAAGAGCAAGTATTCTGACATCTTCGTGTCTGAATCCTGCCTTGGCAGCCAGGAGCTGGCGTAACCTTGGACACATTTCATAACTTCCCAGTAATCACTTTCCTTATTTCTGAAATGAGGGAAATAATGCTCACCACCTCAAGGGTTTTTAAGAAGATTACATTAGGCTGTGCATGTGAAAGCACTTAGCATGTGCCTGACCCCAGCAGAAGATTCATCTCTAGAGCATTTTCCCTTCAACCCAGCTGTTCATCTGTTATTTTCCCAACAATGGATGACATGTCTCAGATTTCTCCTTTAGCCCTGAAAGTAGGGGAGGAGGAATGCCAAAGATCACTGAAGAAAGCAATGATAGACGTTTTGCTTTTGCATAGAACTTGTGACTCTGGCCATTGCATGAGGGAAGAGTGGAAATGGCCTTTTGGTGGCAGCGTGTCTCAGATTTGTTTCCACTGATGAAATGTGTTGGGTGAAGGAAAGCCAAGGGGCCAGAGCAGGAGATAGTGGGCAGGAATGACCCCAGTCTCACAGGACAGAGGCTGGAAGGGGAACTCAGAGAAAGTGTCATTTTGCACCGTCTACTTGTGTCCCAAGGACCTGCTGGAAGCCACAGTAGCAGACATTTCTTTGGCTCCCTCTGTTTTTGTAACAATGACCACTAACTTAATTCCACAGAGACCATATTCCTTAAATAAGTGTGGGCACCTTCTTCCTGTCTGAGACTGGTCTGATAGTTCTTCTGAAAATAGGACAGGTGAACTTTGACAGGAGCCAGGGAGGAAAGGGGAGAGAGCAAGAAAGGAATACCCCGACTTCCTCCTTCTCTGTAATCAACTAACAGGTCTGATCCAAGCCAGGGTCGTGGACTAGGAACCCACATGGTGTGGCCCAGGGTATCTTCCTTCCTGACACAGAGCAGGGCAGAGTGTGGATCTGAGGGAGACAGTGGAGAGAAACATGCAAAGCCAATGACTTATCAGAGGAAGTTAAAAAACACCTCTCTCACCTTGAAAAGGGTCTGCATAGCCATTGGTGTGACTGTATGTCCAGTGGTACTATTAAAAAAGTGGGTTCTTTCCCTCTTTTTCATAATCCACCGCTCTGCTCTTCTGCCCATTCTCCCCAATATCCAACTTGATTGGGATAACTAGAAACTTAGGTGAAAGCAGATGGAGAAGCAGACACATACACCCTTCTAGAACATTCCCTACCCCACTGCCCAACCCCAGGATGTTCTCAGGAGCCTGCCTACAATACTGGTGCCCATGGCGACATGAGCAGGAAAGGAGGACATAGGGTGAAACAGGGAGAGTTACAGAGAGGGAAAGAGCAGAGGGCTTGAGGGGCCTGGACCTGCGGTCGGCTGCATGGGTGTGATGCCTTCCCCTGCTTCCACCTGGTCATGGGGCCACACTGCTTCGCCTAATTGCTTTTCTGGCTGTGCTGCTCTGTGGCTTTTGCTCCATTAAATTTAGCAGGCAGAGGGGAGAAAGTTCCTTCTTGATGACTATCTAGTCTTGTCATAACACAGAGTCTCCCCTGTCTGCTTTGCACACAGCTTTTTACTTGATACAGCGAAGGTCTGGGAGGGCTTGTCCTTGGCAGCACTAAGTCCCATGAAACTTCTGGGATGAAGGACAGAAGCAGCACTGGGAGGGGCCGGTGCTACCAATCTCAGTCAAGTGCATGCAATGTGTTGGGTGAAGGAAAGGGAAGGGGCCTGCGTACGCCCTACATGTACCCCATATATACACTCTGTAGACCCTATGTGTTCCCTACCTGTGCCCTACATATGCCCTACATATGTCCTACATACACCCTACATGTATCCTACACACACCTTACATGTGCCCTACCCGTGCCCTGTAAGGCCCTACATATACCTTACATGGGCCCTACATGGGCCTTACATGTGCTCCCCACATACCCACATATATCCTCCATATGCCCTACTTGTGTCCTACATATATCCTACACGTGCCCGACATGTGCCCACTTATGCCCTACATATGGCCTGCATATACTTCACACAGGCCCTACAAGTGGCCTACATATACCTTACATATGCCCTAATATGCGCTTCATATACCCTACAAACGCCTATGTCCGATGTGTACCCCACAGATACCCTGCCTGTGCACTACATGCTCTACATATACACTACAGATGCCCTACACATGCCTTCCATATCCCCTGTGTATGCCCGCCACATGTCCTACATATGTCCCATGGATGTTCTACATAAGTTACACATATGCCCATGCAGCTAATTGCCTTCAGTGAGGCAAAGGGAACCTGGCTCCGTGTGTTTTTACCACCTCCCATCTCTAACTGGACGACTTTCTTTTTAAATTTTTCCTGTGAGTTGATGCGGAACAGGTAATTTAAACATGTTCCACAAACCAACTCAACAAGCTCACCTGGTTATCATCCACTGGCTGTGCGTCTGATGCCCAGGCTTATCCTCAGAGATGGGAAGCGGCCTCCTTGTATAGAAAAAGCCCATTTTGGAATGAGGATTGAGGCTGCCAGTCATTTCCTTTGGGTGCTTCTGCCCAACTATTACGAGACATCGCAGGTGGACAGTTTGGGAGCTATCGACAGCCTGTCCAGGAAGCCTTGCCCCGCGAGTAAACTGTGAGACCGAGCTAAGATCAGTCGCCCTCTGAAATGGGAAGGTCTGTTTTGGAAGCACTGACTTAACTTCTGCTCCAGCTGCAAACAGCGAGATGAAAACAGACAGCTGAGGATTCTGACAGTGCATGTTTTCCAAAACCTAACTGACAACGAAATCGCTTGATGCACTAGTAAATGTCTCCGCAGGAAGTATAAAACATGTAGAGTCATCGGGGAAAAACTAGAAGATAGCATGTAAATACAGCATGCATTTGTTGAAGTGTGTTTAACTGTGCCAGGATATTGTTATTTTAAAGCAATTCCGATGACAGTTGTACAGGATAATCATGATAAAGGCAATTACAACGCTGGTGCTTTTGAAGTGAGACTTTTGTGTTTTTGGAGAATGTGGCTGTGTTCCTGAATGAATCTATGTAGAGAAAGGCAGGGGGGCTTAAGCACTGCTGCTAGAAGCATTCAGCTGGTAAGCTAGAATTTGCAAGTCAAAAGTTATTTGCATCTAATTCTCAGAACAGAAAAAAGTAGTCATGAAAGATTATTTTGAGGGGAAAGTCTAAAGATGATTATAAATTTCTCTGAGCAAACCAGAAGGAGGAAAACAAAGTAGGGAAAGAGCGGGGCTTGAAGTTTTGTGCACCCTGTGTGAGCACGCAGGTGGGTGACGGATGTATCTGAAGCAGTTCTCGGGTAGGTCTTGCATGCACCATCCCTAGAAGCACGTTCACAACAGGCAATCCAGGTCTCCTCCCGGATGCCAGATGCAAAACATGCATTAGACACATCCCATTTCAGACCTGGTCCCTGGCTAGAAGCTAATTTACCATGCAGATGGGAATGTAAGACACCGATAATGAGAAATGGACACACAAGCACAGATATGCAATTATTGCCACGGAGCAGGCTTGGCCTGGGATCTGAATATGTCCCCTTCCTCTTTCAGAACTGAAAACTCCCAAAATGAGGCAACTCATGGCTGACAGGGGTGCAACCAGCATGGCTATAAAGTCACTTTAAAACAGCTTCTGGGGCAGCCCCCTCAGGTTCCCTTCCACTGTGGGAGCTTTTCTGTCCTCTCAATAAATCCTGCTTTCTCACTTACAAAACAAAACAAAACAAAAACAGTTCTGTGTTTCTGCTTCAATTTTCATTGAAGGAACCATAACAATTCCCATTACATATATCTTCTCTTTGCTTTCTCTAAGTGGGCATATTAAGGCTGGTTGAATAGGAGTGGGTTTGGAGACAAAGAATCTCTGGTCAAACAAGGTCACTCTGATGACTCAGATACAAACAAGAGTGATTACAGCTAAGAAAAGAAAGGTATATGTACCACTTTAGGCTAAAACCCAACACAGCAGTGACCTCACAGAAAAGGAGGCAAAAGGAGGCAGTCTAAGCCGAGTGGGATGCTTCAGCAGACCAGGTTCTCTCCCTTTGGCTCTTCCAGTACCCTCAACAAGCTGCTCCCACCTCATAGCTTCAAGATGGCTGCATGGGACCAGGCACAGTGGTTCATCCTGTAATCCTAGCACTTTGGGAGGCTGAGGAGAAAAAATTGCTTGAGCTCAGGAGTTTGAGACCAATCTGGGCAACATAGCAAGACCACTTCTTTACAATCAAACAAAAACAATTAAAAATCAGCTGGGCAACTTGGGAGACTGAGGCAGAAGGATCGCCTGAGTCTAGGAGATCGAGGTTCCAGTGACTGGTGATCGTGCCACTGCATCCAACCTGGGTGACAGAGTGAGAGCCTGACTCAAAAAGAAGAAAAAAAGTTGGCCACATGAGCTCCAGCCATTATGACTGAAGTTTAGCCAGCAGGAGAGAGGGCGGAGAGAAGGAGAGCATGCCACTCCTTTAAGGTTGCCCCTTGAAAGTCTCATACAACTTTCCACCTGCATCCCATCAGCCAGAGCTGAGTCACATGGCCCTACCTAGCTGCAAGGGAGGCTGGAAACTGTGATCTTTATTCTGGACAGCCATGTGCCCAGCTACACGCCAGGGGCACTATTGTGAAGGAGCAAGGGAAGAACAGGTAGTGTGGGTATCTGCCATAAGGAATTAGCCACAGGTGCAAATGCAAAAAGGAGACTGGATATCGTTCTTTGAGTTACATGATTTTCCCAGCTTGTCTAGAAAAGGAAGTCACACCTGTGTAAGCAGTGGGCCAAGACCAGCAATACTGAACAAGCCTGCCCAGTACAGGAAACCAGCTCCCCCTTTGGCCTCTTCTCTGGTCCTGCTAGGTTTGCATTTGCTTCTTTACGAAGAACAGCCAAGTTCTGATGTCTGTTCTCACTTTTTCTCCCACTGATAATCTGATTCTCGGTGATGCCAGTCCACACCAGAACCCTTCAACCAGCTTCAGTGCTGCAACAAGGAGCAGTCATCATTCTTCTGGAGGCGCCAGGGCTTGCTGCCATAGTTCTGGTCTACAGGGGGACTTGAACCCTGAAGGGACTCACCTACAGCCAACAGAGGGAACCCTGCAGCCCACCAAACCTCAACAGACCAAGCAGACACCCGAGCCTGGGGATGACGGCTAAACTGCCAGGGGACACTGACTCTTTTCTGCCTCTGAGACCAAGCGGCTTTCGTCTCGCACAATAGCAGGGTCCTGGCATCATTGGGTGATGAGGTCCTCCTAGCAGCAGGCCAAGATATTCAGAGCCCAGACCCCAGAGACATGCTGATCTGAGTGAAACCTGGCCATGTTCCTCTTCAGCTGGGGGACCCAGGCAGGTCATATGATCTCTTTGTGCCTCAGTTTCCTAGTCTATTCAATATGTGTACACTAGTTTCCTGTGACTCCTGCGACAAATTTGTAACCTGTATAACAAATTACCACCACAACAGAAATGTATTCCCTTGCAGTACTGGAGACCAAAAGTCTGAAATCAGTACCCCTGGACTGAAATAAAGTGTGCCAGGGCAGTGCTCCTTCCAGAGGCCCCGGGGAGAATCCTTTCCTTGTCTGGACAAGCCAGCATTCCTTGGCTCATGGCTACATCTCCCAGTCTCTGCCTCCACGGTTACACTGCATTCTTTGTTTCTGTGCATCTGTACACTCTCTCTTCCTTTCTCTTATGAGGACCCTTGTGATGGCATTTAAGGCCCACCTGGATAATTCAAAATAACATCTCCAACTCGAGAGCCTTAATCACATCAGCAAAGACCCCCTTTCCATGTAGACAGCATTTATAGAGTCTAGGAAGTGGGGCTGGATATTCTTGGAGGCAGTTTCTGAGTATACTCCAAGGGTCATAATAGTATCAGCTTCAAAGGGTTGTGGAAAGATCACATAGGCTGATATACATGAAATGCTCAGAACAGAGTCAGGCCTACTGAAATCACTACAGAAGTGTTGGATTTTGTTTTCTTTTTTAACAGGTCAATGGTCAAGAAAGGACAGAGCCAGGGACCTCACGTCTGCAGACAGCTGGTGCAGAGATCTTTCCCCCGACTCCCTCTTCCCCTCTACAAAGCCTGTTTCTGAGCTCCAGTGTTCACTAAAAAGAACTTGGAGTCAGGAGAACCATGAACGCTTGCAAATCAGCACTCCCAAAATGCTCAGGCGTCTTCCAAAATGCTTGCTCTCTGACTATGCTTTCTTTTCACTCTCTTCTTTTCTTGGGCTACTCTCTCTCCATATTTTCCCTGTCTGCATTGACATTTCTTTTTTCCCACTCATTGCAAATAGAGCCAGTATTGTGAGAAAGTGAAGACAGGACCTGAATTTTTTTTTTTTTTTACAATCTTGCTCTGTCACCCAGGCTGGAGCAGTGGCAGAATCACAGCTCATTGCAGCCTTGACCTGGGCTCAGCTAACCCTTCTATCTCAGGCTCCTGAGTAGCTGGAACTACAGGCACACGCCACCATGCCCACCTAATTTTTTAAAAAAATATTTCTGTTGAGACGAGTTCTTGCTATGTTGCCCAGGCTGCTCTCAAACTCCTGTGCTCAAGCAATCCTCCCACCTTGGCCTCCCAAAATGCTGGGACTACAACTGTGAGCCAATGTGCCTGGTTATATATATTTACCTTGGGAAATTGGGGTGGGAGTTTTGTTGTATACAAGCATATATATTTATTAACAAATATAATTTTCTGTATTAATCAGAATAGGCAAGGTCATACCTATGTGAAATTACTTACCCAGGATCACACAGTTTCAAATTGACCCCCAAATTTCAGTAGCTTATCACAATAGTTTTCTTTCTCATGCCCCTACCATTCTGGACTGTAGGTAGGGGAGGTCTCTGATCCATGTGGTCACTCAGGGGCCCAGCCTGAGGGAGCATTGCTAGTCACTATGGTAGAGGGGAATGTGCCTTGCCCAAAAGTCACACGACACCATGTTCACATGGTCCACATTACACTGCACAGGGACTAGGAAATGGGCAGAGTACGTGGCTACTCGATGGGCAGCAAATGTCTGCCACAGTTACAAAGAAAATTGAAACATACTCCCTTTCTGTTCTATAATAGATTCACATGAAAAACAGCATCTGGATCACAAGAACCCAGAACAGCAGACACGTGCTTGACCTGCTTCAAGTCATGTTTGTGTTCATTCACTAAGTGTAATGGATATTATCAGACTTGTGGTACTTCTATCTATATTCTGACTTTTTTGAGTCAGAGTCTCACTCTATCACCCTGACTAGAGTGCATTGGTAAGATCACAGCTCACTGCAGCTTTCAATTACTGGGATCAAGACGTCCTACACCCTCTGCCTCCTCAAGCAGCTGGGACTATAGGCACGCGCCACCACACTTGGCTAATTTATTTTTGTATTCTTTGTAGAGATGAGGTCTTGCTATGTTGCTCAGGCTGGTCTTAAACTCCTGGGTTCCTGCAATCCTCCTGCCTCAGTCTCCCAAAGTGTTGGGATTACAGGTGTGAACCACTGTGCCTGGCTCTATTCTGATAGATTTTTTTTAAAATCGAGAAAACATTTTTTCTCCTTAATTTTTCCTTAAACAACAGATAGTAACCTGTGCTGTGCAGACTTTACCCCAATCAGGACAAGCAACATGGGAAAGGTAGAAGGTGTCCCCTCTTTACCACTCTCTGGGAAGGGAGTGGGGTTCCGTCAGGATTTTCTCATTGAGCCTCAACCCTATCCTCTCCTGCTCAGCTCCCCACCTCTCCTTGCCAGGCCATTAGTGTGTATTTAGTCCTGGGCAGAAATCTGATAACTGGGTTTTCAGTTCTATCTTTAGGAAAATGGTACAAAAAGCACTAAACCTGAAACTTAAAAGTCAAAGAGACTTCTGTGTATGCCACCTTAAACTGCTTGAAATCGTGCCCCCAAAATCTCCTTCCTGTCCAATTTACAAATTCCCAGGTAATGCAGTGTTCACCTGAGCATTGGGGGGGTTGATGAAATGATCCCCATAGGAGGCCGGCCATGGAGAGAGGAGCCAAAGGAGAGCCAAAGGAGAAAGTGTTGGTGACTCCAGCAGGGTAAGGGTGAGCATGGAGTTATTTTACAGGGCGCCTAATTTCATACCCCAAGCATAGCCTTAAACTGAATAAATTATGGCAGGTGCCATCAGAGTGTCATGGATGATGAGTCACATCTCAGGGAATTTTAGGCAAGTGGCTTAACTTCAATGAGACTTTAAAAATTTAATATTTAATTTAAAAAATTTTATAGAGGCTAGTTTTATCTTGCTTTGGCTGATCTCGAATTTCTGGACTCAAGCAATTCTCTCGCCTCAGCCTCCCAAAGTGCTGGGATTGTAGGCATGAGCCACCATGCCCGTCAATGAGTTTATTTATTTATTTTTAATAATAAATAATAGGCCGGGCTTGGTGGCTCAGCCTGTAATCCCGCGCCTTGGGAGGCCGAGATGAGTGAATTGCCTGAGCCCACGGGTTCAAGACCCACCTGGGCAAATTGGCAAGACCTCATCTTCTGCCCAACTATTACAAGACATCGCAGGTGGACAGTTTGGGAGCTATCGACAGCCTGTCCAGGAAGCCTTGCCCCGCGAGTAAACTGTGAGACCCAGCTAAGATCAGTCGCCCTCTGAAATGGGAAGGTCTGTTTTGGAAGCACTGACTTAACTTCTGCTCCAGCTGCAAACAGCGAGATGAAAACAGACAGCTGAGGATTCTGACAGTGCATGTTTTCCAAAACCTAACTGACAACGAAATCGCTTGATGCACTAGTAAATGTCTCCGCAGGAAGTATAAAACATGTAGAGTCATCGGGGAAAAACTAGAAGATAGCATGTAAATACAGCATGCATTTGTTGAAGTGTGTTTAACTATGCCAGGATATTGTTATTTTAAAGCAATTCTGATGACAGTTGTACAGGATTAATCATGACAAAGGCAATTACAATGCTGGTGCTTTTGAAGTGAGACTTGTGTGTTTGAAGAATGTGGCCGTGTTCCTGAATGAATCTATGTAGAGAAAGGCAGGGAAATTGAAGCACCTCTGCTCAAAGCATTCAGCTGCTAAACCAGAATTTGCAAGTCAAAAGTTATTTGCACCTAATTCTCAGAACAGAAAAAGTAGTCATAAAAGATTACTCTGAGGAGAGAGTCTAAAGATGATTAGAAATTCTCTGAGCAAACCAGGAGGAGGAAAACAAAGCAGGGAAAGAGAGGGGCTTGAAGCTTTGTGCACCCTATGTGAGCATGCAGGTGGGTGATGGATGTATCCAAAACAGTTCTGGGGAAGGTCTTGCATGTACCATCCCCAGAAGCATGCTTACAACAGGCAACCCAGGTGTCCTCCCAGATGCCAGATGCAAAACATGCATTAGACACGCCCATTTTCAGACCTGGTCCCTGGCTTCAAGCTAATTTACCATGCAGATGGGAATGTAAGACACTGACAATGAAAAGTGGACATACAAGCACAGACATGCAATTAACACACACCACAGAGCAGCCTTGGCCTGGGATCTGAATACATCCCCTTCCTCCTTCAGAACTGAAACCTCAAAATGAGGTGACTCATGGGCGAGAGGAGTGCAACAGGCATGGCTTTAAAGTTACTTTGAAACAGTTTCTGTATTTCTGCTTCATTTTTCATTGAAGGAACCAGAACAATTCCCCTTACATATATCTTTTCTTTGCTTTCTCTATGTGGGCATAATGAGGCTGGTTGAATTTGAGTGGGTCTGGAGACAAAGCATCTCTGGTCAAGCAAGTTTGCTCTGTTGACTCAGAAACAAATAGGAGAGGTTACAGTTGAGAAAAGAAGGATGTATGTATCACTTTAGGCTAAAACCCAACTCAGCAGTGATCTCACATAAAAGGAGGCCAAAGGAGGCAGTCGAAGCTGAGTGGGATGCTTCAGCAACCCAGGCTCCCTTCCTCTGGCTCTTCCAGCACCCTCAACAAGCTGCAACCACCTCATAGCTTCAAGATGGCTGCATGGGACCAGGCAAAGTGGCTCATGCCTGTAATCCTAGCACTTTGGGAGGTCAAGGAGGGAGAATTGCTTGAGCCCAGGAGTTTGAGACCAATCTGGGCAATACAGCAAAACCACTTCTCTACCAAAAAGAAAAAAAAATTAGCTGGGCTACTTGGGAGGCTGAGGCAGAAGGATCACCTGAGCCCAGGAGGCCAAGGTTGCAGTGAGCAGTGATTGTGTCACTGCACTCCAACCTGGGTGACAGAGTGAGATTCTGCCTCAAAAAAAAAAAAAAGTTGGCCACATGAGCTCCAGCCATTATGTGTGAAGTTCAGCCAGCAGGAAAGAGGGTGGAGGGAATATCATGTCCCCCTTTAAGACTGCCTCTTAAAAGTCTTGCAACTTTCTACCTGCATTCCATCAACCAGAGCTTAGTCACATGGCATCACCTAGCTGCAAGGGAGGCTGGAAACTGTGATCTTAATTCTGGGCAGCCATGTGCCCCCTCTACATACCAGGGGTGCTATTGTGAAGCAGCAAGGGAAGAACAGGTAGTGTGAGTCTCTGCCATAAGGAATTAGCCACAGGTGCAAATGCATAAAGAAGACTAGATACCATTCTTTGAGTTGCATGATCATCCCAGCTTGTCTAGAAAAGGAAGTAACACCTGTATAAACAGAGGGCCAAGACCGGCAATACTCACCAACCCCGCCCAATACAGGAAACCGGCTCCCCCTTTGGCCTCTTCTCTGGTCCTGCTAGGTTTGCATTTGCTTCTTTATGAAGAACAGCCAGGTTCTGATGTCTCTTCTCACTTTTTCTCCCACCGATAATCTGGTTCTTGGTGACACCAATCCACACCAGAACCCACCAACCAGCTTTGGTGCTACAACAAGGAGCAGTCATAGTTCTCCTAAAGGCGCCGGGGCTTGCTGCCATAGTTCTGGTCTAGGGGGGACTTGGACCCTCAAGGGACTCACCTGCAGCCAACAGAGGGAAACTTTCAGCCCACCAAGCTTCAAAGGACCATGGAGACACTTGTGCCTGGGGATGATGACTAAACTGCCAGGGAACACTGACTCTCTTCTGCCTCTGAGGCAAAGCGGCTTTCATCTCGCATAACATCAGGGTCCTGGTATCGTTGGGTGACGAGGTCCTCCTAGCAGCAGGCCAAAGTGTTGAGAGCCCAGACCTCAGAGACACCCTGATCTAGGTGAAACCTGGCCATGCTACTCATCAGTTGGGGAACCCAGGCAGGTCACAAGGTCTCTTTGTGCCTCAGTTTCCTAGTCTGTTCAATAGGTGTACACTAGTTTCCTGTGACTACTGTAACAAATTTGCAACCTATATAACAAATTACCACCACAACAGAAATGTATTCCCTTGCAGTACTGGAGACCAAAAGTCTGAAATCAGCATCCCTGGACTGAAATAAATTGCGCCAGGGCAGCGCTCCTTCCAGAGGCCCCGGGGAGAATCCTTTCCTTGTCTGGACAAGCCAGCATTCCTTGGTTCATGGCTACATCTCCCAGTCTCTGCCTCCATGGTTACACTGCATTCTCTGTTTCTGTGCATCTGTACACTCTCTCTTCCTTTCTCTTATGAGGACCCTTGTGATGGCATTTAAGGCCCACCTGGATCATTCAAGATAACATCTCCACCTCGAGATCCTTAATTACAATTGCAAGGACACTTTTTCCATGTAAGCCAGCATTTATAGATTCTAGGAATTGGGGCTGGATATTCTTGGAGGCAGTTTCTGAGTATACTCCAAGGGTCATAATAGTATCAGCTTCAAAGTGTTGTGGGGAGATCCCATGGGCTGATATACATGAAATGCTCAGAATAGAGTCAGGCCTACTGAAATCACCACAGAAGTGTTGGATTTTGTTTTCTCTTTTAACAGGTCAATGGTCAAGAAAGGACAGAGCCAGGGACCTCAGATCTGCAGGTAGCTGGTGCAGAGACCTTTCCCCCAACTCCCTCTTCCCCTCTATGAAGCCTGTTTCTGAGCTCCAGGGTTCACTGAAAAGACCTTGGAGTCAGGAGAACTGTAAATGCTTGCAAACCAGTACTCCCAAAAGGCTTAGACATCCTCCAAAATGTCTGCTCTCTGATTGTGCTTTCTTTTCATTCTGGGCTGCCCTCTTTCCACGTTTTGCTGTCTGCATTGAAATTTCTTTTTTTCCCACTCATAACAAATAGAGCTAGTATTGTAAGAAAGTGAAGACAGGACCTGAATTTTTATTTTCTTTGAGTCAGAATCTCACTCTGTCACCCAGGCTGGAGTACTGGCAGAATCACAGCTCATTGCAGTGTAAACTTCTGGGCTCAGGCAATCCTTCCACCTCAGGCTCCTGAGTAGCTAGGACTACAGGTGTACGCCATCATACCCAGCTACTTGCTTTAATTTTTATTTTTGTAAAGACAAATTCTTGCTATGTTGCCCGTCTGGTCTCAAACTCCGGTGCTCAAGCAATCCTCCCAACTTGGCCTTCCAAAGTGCTGGGATTACAACTGTGAGCCACCGTGCCTGGTTACACACACACACACACACACATACACACACACACACACACACACACACACACACACACACACACACATAAATTTAACTTGGAAAATTGAGGTGGGAGTTGTGTTTTCTATAAGCATACATGTTTACTAATAAATACAATTATCTGTATTAATCAGAATAGGCAAGGCCATACCTAGATTAAATCACTTACCCAGGGTCACACAGTTTCAAAATGACTCCCAAATTTCAATAGTTTATCACAATAGTTTTCTTTCTTATGCCCCTACCATTCTGGGCTGTGGGTAGGGGAGGTCTCTGCTCCATGTGGTCACTCAGGGACCCAGCCTGAGGGAGCATTGCTGGTCACTATGGGAGAGGGGAATGTGCCTTGCCCAAAAGTCACACATCACCATGTTCACAACACATAGTCCACGTTTCACTGCACAGGGACTAGGAAATGGGCAGAGTACATGGCTATTCGATGGGCAGGAAACGTCTGCCACAGTTACAAAGAAAATTGAAACATACTCTCTTTTTGTTCTATAATAGTTTCACATGAAAAACAGCATCTGGATCACAAAAACCCAGAACAGCAGACACATGCTTGACCTGCTTCAAGTCATGTTTGTGTTCATTCACTAAGTATAATGGATATTATCAGACTTGTGGTACTTCTATCTATATTCTGACCTCTTTTTTTTTTTTTTTTTTGAGTCGGAGTCTCTCTGTCACCCTGGCTGGAGTGCAGTGGCAAGATCACAGCTCACTGCAGCTTTCAACTACCCAGATCAAGACATCCTACTCCCTCTGCCTCCCCAAGCAGATGGAACCATAGGCACATGCCACCACACCTGGCTAATTTATTTTTGTATTCTTTGTAGAGATGACGTCATGCTATGTTGCCCAGATTGGTCTCAAACTCCTGGGTTCCTGTAATCTTCCCGCCTCAGCCTCCCAAAATGTTGGGATTACAGGTGTGAACCACTGTGCCTGGCTTTATTCTGAAAGATTTTTTTTTTAAATCAATAAAAAATTTTTTCTTAATTTTTCCTGAAACAACAGATAGTAACCTGTGCTGTGCAGACTTTGCCCCAATCAGGACAAACAACATGGGAAAGGTAGAAGATGTCCCCTCTTTGCCACTCTCTGGGAAGGGAGAGGAGTTCTATCAGCACTTACTCACTGGTGCCTCTACCCCCACCTCTCCTGCTCAGTCTCCCTCCCCAGCCCCCAACCAGGTCCTTAGTGTGTATTTAGTCCTGGCAGAAATCTGATAACTAGGTTTGCAGTTCTCTCTTTAGAAAAACGGTACAAAAAGCACTAAATCTGAAACTTAAAAGTCAAAGAGACTTCCATGTATGCCACCTTAAACTTCTTGAAATCATGTCTGCAAAACCTCCTTCATGTCCAATTTACA
>JAPVLO010004582.1:0-15782 GCA_027257055.1 Cephalopachus bancanus | reverse complement strand
AAAATAAATAAGCTGGACATGGTCGTGCTCACCTGTAATTCCAGCTACTTGGAAGGCTGAAGCAGAAGATTCCCATGAGCCCAGCAGATTGAGGCTGCGGTGGCCGTGAGCATGCCACTGCATTCGAGTCTGGATGACACAGTGAGACCCTGACAAAAAAAACAAAGAGGAGGAAGGAAGGAAGGAAGGAAGGAAGGAAGGAAGGAAAAAAAAAAAGATACATACCAGATGTTAAAGACTTTTTTTTTAGAAAAAAGAATATGAAGTGTCTCATAATGACATGTTGACATGATAATATTTTTTGATACATTGTGTTAAAGTACATTGTTATAATTAGTCTTATCTCTTTTTTATAGTTTTTAAAATGTGGCTACTTGTTTAAAGTGCTAGACTCACACACATGGCTTTCATTCTATGACTGTTGGCCAGTGTTGCCTTAGCCATCCCATGTAAAATTAGATGTAGTCAGAAAACCTGTGATAGATAGTAAAGAGCTCCTCTTTTTTCCAGCATGATTTTGTAATTTTTCTTTCATCGTTTTCTTCAAAAACCATCTACACAAACAATTCTTAAAATGAATCATGACTTACAACCTGAATTAAATTAATATGTACATTTTAAAATATTTATTTTTATGTAAGAATGCTATTAAATAAAACAAAAAGAACCAGAATGGCAGTCAGAACATAGCTGGGAAAATGGAATAAAGTTTCCTTCCAGAAAAATGGTAAGTTGAGCTGGAACACCCTTTAGACAAGTGTGGAAATAGAAAGGGGGGGGAAGATTGGAAATAGCATGTATTATTTGTGTTTTTTTTAAAAAAAGAATGATGTGCTTTCTACATTTTATACATTCTTGAAGAATTTGCATTTGCATAAAAAAATTATACCTCAAAGATTTAATGGATGAATATTTCCTCCTTGTCTACAATAACAATGATAAATGATATACATAAATAAATATGATCAAGAAATGCTTTTCATTTGATTGTCTGATAGATTCAAAAAAGAGACAAAGATTATAGAATTGCAAGATAACTTTCTGTGGAAAAATGTGACCCTCCAGTCCTATTGTGATGAAAAATGTTCATTTAACAACGCTTGTCTGGCACAAGCCAAATATTTAGTGAGGCATAATTCATGAGATTAAAAGGTAGTTTAGAGAAAGGCAGTAACTGGATACTTGAATCTGAAAGCAAAGCAAAGCTGCTTGAGTCACTGTGAGGTCATTTCCATTACCTGTGGTTTAGGGTTTCGGTTTTGCTAGGATTAGAGTGAGGGTTTGTGATAGGACTAAGGCTGGGTTTTTGTTTAGGGTTTGGGTTAGACACAGGTCAAGGATTAAATTTAGGGTTTCGATTAGGTCAAGGCAGGGTTATGGTTCAGTTTAGGGTTGTGCTGGTTAGTGTTAAGGCTAGGTTAGGGTTAGGTACAGGGTTAGGGTTGGTGTTAGGACTAGGACTTGAATAGGGTTAGCTTTAGCATAGGGATAGTGTTAGGGATAGGGATAGAATTAGGTTTAGTTATAGAGCTACTGTAAGATTATAGTTAGGGTTAGGGTTAGGTTATGGTGAGGGTGAGTTATAGTATTACAACTTGGTTAGGTTTATGTTTAGGGTTAGTGTGAGGTTCTGAGCCAGTACTAGTTAGGGCAAGGATTATGCATATGCTAAGGGTAGGGTTTGTGTTGGAGTTACCATTAAGCATTGGCTGGAAATGCACATAGTGCCAGTGCTAGGGTTAGGCTTAGTTTTGCAATTTTAGCTAGGGTCAGGTTTACTTTTATATGTTCTTTAAAAATAATATTGTTGCCAGATGATCCATGTGCATGCTCCCAGGAGTGAAAAGCTCTTTTGCTTGTCCAGTATTTACTTCATAGTAAATCTTGAATTCATTTTCTTATTAACACAGATTCATGGGTTTCCTTCTTACTAATACAATAGGCTTTTGTATATTATGGAGGGAGATTACTTTGCCAACACCAATGCATTTATCCAGAATTAAGTGTTTAAGACTCATCATTAATTTCTGGAGGCCCAGGTGAGCAAAACTGGTCCTTAATTTGCTGCTACAAAGTCTTGCTTAGCTCTCTGTCTTGACACCTTCCAGTGTGCAAAATTGAAGTCACTCAGCCCCACCTGAAAACTCAGTTTGTCACAAGTTCTGGACTGAATTCTGTGTTTATTTCTGAATTCAGCTAATTCTGGGTTAGAAGAGTTTGCATCACTGGCCCCAATTCTTTTTTTTTTTTTTTTTACTTTCATTTTTTAATTTTAAAGATGTGGGGTACAATTCAGGGTTAGGTGTACAAATGTTCATTATTCAAGTACCCTTGTTGACGAGGTGTGCCCCTTTCCCCAGACATACTCCCACTACTGCCAATACCACCTCCCCAACCCCTTGTATCCCAACAGTTTCCCGCTACTGCCAATCCTTTTCTTACAATATTACAATAATTGTTCAAGGTCTGCTTGTGAGAGAGAACATGTGATACTCAGTTCTTTGTTTCTGCGATAGATCACTCAGTTTTATAGCCTCTAAGTTCATCCAGGTTGCTGTGAAGTTCATGATTTTGTTCTTCTTTATGGCTGTGTAATATTCCATTGTGTATATATGCCACATTTTAAAAATCCAGTTCTCTTTTAATGGGCAGCACAGTTGGTTCCATGCTCTTGCTATTGTGAGCAATGCTATGATAAACATACGTGTGCAGGTATCTTTTTTTTTTTTTTTGAGTTGGAGTCTCACTGTCGCCCAGACTGGAGTGCAGTGGCCGCTCCCAGCCTCCGCACCCTCGACCTGCTGGGCTCCGGCGATCCTTCCGCCTCAGCCTTCCAAGTAGCTGGAACTACAGGTGCGCGCTACCACGCCCGGCTATTTTTTTTAAATTTATTGTAGAGATGAGGTCTCGCCTGCCCAGGCGGGTCTTGAACCCGTGGGCTCAGGCAATCCACTCACCTCAGCCTCCCAAAGGCGTGGGATTACAGGCTGAGGGTATCTTTTTTATAGAGTGATTTGAGTTCCTCCGGGTATGTTCCCAGTAGGGGGATTGTGGGATCGTATGGAAGGTTGGTTTTTAGGTCTTTTAGGAATCACCACACTGTTTTCCACAGAGTCTGTACTAGTTTAAACAACAGTGTAGAAGTGTTCCCTTTTCACCACATCCTCTCCAGCATCTGTGGTTTTTTGAGTTATTGATGATGGCCATCCTGACTGGAGTTAGGTGGAATCTTAGTGTGGTTTTAATTTGCATTTCTTGGATGATGAGTGAGGCTGAGCATTTATTTCTTCGTGTGTCTGTTTGTCCCCAATTCTTCGTCCCTCTCAAATTTGTTGCTTGTATTTTCTCAGTTCTGCCCACTAGGACTACGTTTCCCAGCTCCTTGACCTTGGTCCCAGCCTTGTGATTTGGTCGTAACCAACAGGACAAGATAGAAATAAAGAGTGCTGGCCTAGCAGATCTTGCAGAAATCTGCTTTCCCCCCTTACGCCTCTGTCATTGCCAAGGGGAAGAACATGGCAGAAGAAGCCCATGGAATAGAGCCAGACCTCCCTAGCTGAACTTGATTCAGATGAACTAATTCTTTGCCAACTCTCAAACACAAGAACAAGGCCAACTGAGTTGAGCTAATGCCAGCTGAGATCAGCAGACTTTGAACCAACTCATGAACTCATGAGAATGAATAATTATTGCTTTAAG
The DNA here is from genome assembly GCA_027257055.1 of Cephalopachus bancanus. Taxonomy (NCBI): domain Eukaryota; kingdom Metazoa; phylum Chordata; class Mammalia; order Primates; family Tarsiidae; genus Cephalopachus; species Cephalopachus bancanus. The sequence continues at coordinate 12,083 of JAPVLO010004582.1, read as the reverse complement.
TCATGGAGTTTTGTTGTGGTTCATTATGAAGCTTTTTTATGGCAATGGCTAATCGATACATGTGCCTAGCTTCTTGGTGTCAATGGCTAATCGGTATGCATACCAATAATTTTGCAGCTGCAGACCAGGTTAAAATTCTGGCTAATACTACTCTGTCCTTGTACATTGGTTTTAGCAAAAGATTCTTACTATGTCCTGTGTCCTGAGTTTGTACCCTCTTTAGTTGATCTCCTTAATTGGATCTTAATCCACTTCCACAGGTCTTTGAAAACTAAGGTTCTGATGATCAAAATCCTCCAGGGCACAAAGTAGAATTGTACCCACTGAAGCCAATATCCATGGCAGACCTTGGCACAGCATAACTACCTGGATTTCACCTGCACCCAGGCTCATACATGAAATTTTAGGCAAGTTTCTCAACCTGACTGAGTTTCTGTTTTCCTACTGGTAAAACAGGGATGTTAGTAGCAGTATATTTGTCGTAGTGTTGGGAAGATTTAATGAAAAGTCATGTAAACAAGGAAACAGAATTCCAGGCCAGGCTCCATGACTCAGCCTGCAATTCCAGCACTTTGGGAGGCTGAGACAATTGGATTGTGTGAGCCCGTGGGTTCGAGACCAGCCCGGGCAACTTGGCGCAACCTCGTCTCTACAATAAGTCAAAAAATAGCCAGGTGTGGTAGCATGCCTGTAGTTCCAGCTACTTGGAAGACTGAGGCAAAAGGATTGCCAGAGTCCAGCAGGTCAGTGCTGGGGTGGCCGTGAGCATGCCATTGCACTCCAGCCTGGGCAACAGAGTGAGACTCCAACTCAAAGAAAAAAGAAAAAGAAATGAAGAATTCCTACCAGAGTGAATTCTCAACGAATGTTGGGTTTTATTCAGAAAGCATTACCACAACTGACCTGAGGCTGATATCTTTCAAAGGCCCTGTTTGCAAGATTAGTCCTTGACTGGCATCTGAGAATGTGTCTGAGAGTTTAGCACTTGACCCATTATGTAAGAAGTCTACTCTGCCTAAGTTTTCTGTGCAAAACAATAGGCTATTCTGGACACCTGCTTTCCTTCTGGGCATCTGGAATTTTGTCATATGCCAGGTAGAGCAGACGTACATGACTAGCTCTGTGGCAAGCAGAATAACACCCATCAAAATGTGCATTCTGTTCTCTCGATCTGTGAATCTGTCATGCTGCAGATAGGAAGTCGAGTTCTCATTCCACAGGATGTGGCTTATCGGCTGAACTTAAAATAGGGAAAGTAGCCTGCATTATCCAGGTGGACCTGATGAAATCACATGGGTCAGTGGAAGACATGAGTACGGAAAAAAGGCACAGAGAGGTGATGAGTCCTGCTCTGAAGATGGAGGGAGAGGCCCTGAGCCAAGAAATGCAGATGACCTCTAGGAGATGGAAAAGGCAAAGACGTGGACTCTCCCCTAGAGTGCTAGAAGGCATCGCCCCTGCTGACACCTCTACCTTCGCTTAGTGAGACCTGTGTCAGATAAACTGTAAGATAACAAATTAGTGTTGTCTTAACTGTTGTTTGTTGTAATTTGTCACAGCAGCAATAGAAAACTTACATGAACTGCCAATAAGAACCTTGAGCAACCGGGCTCGATGGCTCAGCCTGTCATCCCAGCACTTTGGAAGATCAAAGCGAGTAGATTGCCTGAGCCTGCGGGTTCAAGACCAGCCCAGGCAACTTGGCGGGATCTCGTCTCTACAATAAATCAAAAAGTAGCTGGGCATAGTAGCAGGTGACTGTAGTTCCAGCTACTTGGAAGGTTGAGGTGGAAGAATCGCCGGAGCCCAGCAGGCCGACACTCCAGCCTGGGCAACACAGTGAAATTCCAACTTAAACATAACAAAAAACAAAAACAAAAAACAACCTTGGGCACTAACTGATGGACTTCCCTAGATAGAAACATCTTACTCACATTACTTCATTTTTTGTTTCTGGAGAAAGAAGCAAGATCAGTTATACCCCTCTTAGAGGAAGGAAAGCCTATAGAAAGCCTGCACGTGGATTTCTCCGGGTTCTGCCTGTATTTTTTCCTTATGATCTGGCTGTGTGTCCTTCCAACATCCCTGTAACAAATCTTAGCCATGAGTACAGCTGTATGCTTAGTCCCATGAGTCCTTCTATAAATCTCCAAGCACGTGGGTAGTCTCCCACTAGAGCTAGTGTATTATTAGAATTATTACTATCTCAGCTTACTAATAGTCTACTCCCTCACTCCCTTTTAGCTAAATCATCCATTCATTTATTCAAGAAAAGTGCATAGACACCTATCATGTGCCTTTCATGAGTCAAAGATAGGAATTTGAGTTCTCATTCCACATGAAATATTGTAAATTAACAGGTCCCTCTAATCCTCCCAGTGTTCGCTTATTCGAGACGGCTCTATTAATCATGTTTTAGCTTTTCCAAATACTTATCTAATTTAACAAGATACACACACACACACACATACACACACACACACATATACAAACACAAATGTAAAAACTGAATATTCCTGACGGCTACAATGTACATGTCTCCAAAACTTGAGATTTAATTAAAATGTTTATTGATAATAAAGAAAATACATTAATCAAGTTAGCCTTCATTCAACCATTAATAAATAAGAACTCTTTTTGATGTGTGCTTCAAAAAATGAGTATGAAAATGATCAGTTATCATATTGACATAAACCCGTAAACCCTTATGTGTAACCCCCTGCAGGCAGATGTGCTCTAAAATTCAAAAATTTTTAGATTTTAGAAGTGCACATTTATCATATATCATGTAACAATGCCAGCAGGATCTGGAATCCCATAATCAAACACACTGATACTTCTGCAGCAAAGTTTGAGAATAGTCACACTAGGTGGGATAACTATGTATCATAAACATACTCTGCAAACAGCTCAAATGTGGCCACATAAACTCCTGTTGTTCAGAACTTAGTTGAGGGTTTCGGCAGTGGCAGAGCTCAGGAGTTCACCGGGTCGAGGTCTATGCTCCTCACCCCCTCGCCCGCCTTCCCCCCACTCCCCATACCCCCAGTAAAGCATTGTGCCCCCCCAAAGAACTTAGTTGATTTCAAGATTGTGAATGAGAAATAACGAACCTGAAATTCCAACTCATAATACTAATAGCCACCGTGTGTATAGAGATCATTGCAGGATAATAACAAGGACATCTATTTAGTTTACTCCTTACAACCCTGCACGCAGGTGAGCATACACAGCTGGCAGTAGCGAGGCCAGGACTCAGAGCCAGGCAGCATTAGTCTTTTCATGATATTCTACTTTGGACATTTTACTGTGCTTGAAAGGTAAGATGTAAAAAAATAAAAATAAGCCGGGCTTAGTGGCTCAGCCTGTAAACCTGTGCCTTGGGAGGCTGAGGTGAGTGGACTGCCTGAGCCTGCGGGCTCGAGACCCACCTGGGCAACTTGGCGAGACCTCATCTCTACAATAAATCAAAAAATTAGCCGGATGTGGTAGCGTGCACCTGTAGTTCCTGCTATTTGGAAGGCTGAGGCGGATGAATCACTGGAGCCCAGCAGGTTGAGGCTGCGGTGGCCGGGAGCGGCCACTGCACTCCAGTCTGGGCGACAGAGTGAGACTCCAACTCAAAAAATATATATAAAAATAAATAAAAATAAAGATGGAATGGAACGTGGATGTTATTATCCAGTGTCCTCAGTTGTCCCTTTGACCCACATACAAATAACCTATAAAAAGAATAATAATGTGAGTTAAGAAACAAAGAAAAATTTAATGAACAGAGCTATCAATCACATATTTCTTATGATCACTGCAACGAAGGTCCCTGTGTTTTCATTGGCAAGCCCCAGTGACATTTATAAAAACAACTTGATAAATTTATACATCTATAAAAGATCACTTAAATAGTCTGTTGGAACACAAAATCAATTTCCTCTTTCTTCTGATAATGTAGTACTTTCCCACGTTTATCTGGAAGAAGAAATAATTTTAGGGAAATATTTATTTCTGAATTTTGACTCCTTGAGTCACCTAAAATACAGTTGTTTTCTGTTTTGGGTTTCATTCCCATTGCCTCCATCAATAGTGAAAAGTGTTTACAGACAAGGCTCTTGCGTTCCCCTGCTTACCCGACTGAGTAAGGTTGGAGCCAGGAAAGTCATCTGGGTCCTTGGATCAGCATTATTGTTTCATTGGTTTGTGCTGGATCAAAACAACAAGCCACTCAAAAATAAGGTAGGTTAAATAAGATATGATGAGGATAGAAAAAAAATGATAAAATAATACTTATATTGCCTGATTCTGCCTTGATTGATTATTTTCATTTGATAGTTGTAGAAAAGGTACATTCCGCCTGAGCCCACAGGTTCGAGACCCGCCTGGGCAACTTGGCAAGACCTCATCTCTACAATAAGTCAAAAATTAGCCGGACGTGGTAACACGCGCCTGTAGTTCCAGCTACTTGGAAGGCTGAGGTGGAAGGATCGCCAGAGCTCAAGCAGGTCGAGGCTGCGGTGGCCTGGAGCGGCTACTGCACTACAGTCTGGGCGACAGAGTGAGACTCCAACTCAAAAAAAAGAAAGAAAGAAAAGAAAAGGTACATTCCATTTTAGCATATTATAAATTGCTTTCAAGTAGAACAATATTACAACTACTTAGGTCTTTCTTTTCAAGGAAAAAATAGCACGATTTTTGAGGAAAGTAGAGGGGTTTGAGGATATGAATCACCAGGTTTATTTTTCTCTATTAACGTAATTATTGCTGTTCCATGCCCCATTTCATTCTGCTTATACCAACATTTCTTTGTGGGGAAATAATAAAAACATTGCAGTTGCCCATTGATCAAAACCCAAATGCTTATTGTGTAGTCCCATCTTTGCCCTCATTTTTAACAATTTTGTGAATCTAGAACAAAGATGAAGTGGAATTATTTCAATATTTTTTAAAAATAGAGCAGAATATGGACTACAAATCATTGATTTTCAGTCCTCAAGCAGAATCTTATAGAGGATACATATAAAGTGGGAGGAGAGAAAAGGAAAATCTACTCACATTATATGTGAGCAAATAAAAGTTCACATATATCTACACATTAAATGTAAATAATTTTCAGAGAAGAAATAAATGTTAAAACTGCTACAACAAAAATAGAAATAAAAAGAGCATATAATCTGTTTCACATACAAGAGATATAATCTGTTTTAGAAATATGTACCCTCAAAATTAATATTTTAATTGTTTACAAACACAAATCATTTATAACATCAATATGAAATGATAGAATTACAGGATTATTTTTTTAAAAAAATTATAGAGCTCTTAGTGTGGTTTTGATTTGCATTTCTTTGATGATTATTGAGGCTGAGCATTTTTTCATGTATCTGTTGGCTGCTTGTAAGTCTTTTGAGAACTGTCTATTCATATCTTTTGCCCACTTTGTAATGGGGCTGTCTGGTTTTTTTTTTTTTTCCCCCTCTTCAGCACTTTTGAGTTTCTTATAGGTTCTGGATGTTAGGTCTTTGTCAGTTATACAATTGGTAAATATTTTTTTCCCATTCTATGGGCTGTCTCCCCACTCTCTTGATGGTTTCTTTTGCTTTGAAGAAGCTTTCCAGTTTGATGAGGTCCCACTTGTCTATCATATCTCTTATGGCATGGGCATTTGGGATTTTGATCAGGAATTGGCTGTCAGTTCCAATTTCCATAAGGGTGTCTCCTACATTTTCTAAGTTTCTTATAACTCAGAAAACAACAGATGCTGGAGAGGAGGCAGGGAAAAGGGAACACTTCAACACTGTTGGTGGGAGTGTAAACTAGGACAACTTCTGTGGAAAACAGTTTGGCCATTCCTAAAAGATTTAAAAATCGATCTTCCATATGACCCCCAATCCCCCTTCTGGGAATATACCCAGAGGAACTCAAATCACTATGAAAAAGATACCTGCACATGCATACTTATTGCAGCATTATTCACAATAGCAAAAACATGGAACCAACCACGCTGCCCATTGAAAAGAACTGGATAAAAAAAAAAATGTGGTACCTATACAGAATAGAATATTACACAGCAATAAAGGACAAAATTATGAACTTTGCAGCAACTTGGATGGATTTAGAGTCTATAATATTGAGTGATCTACCACAGAAACAAAGAGTGGAGTACCACATATTTTCACTCATAAGTGGACTGTGAACAATTATTATAATATTATAAGAAAGGAATAAGCAGTATTGGGAAACTTCCAGTAGCGGGTAGTAGGCATACTTCATCAACAAGGGTACCTGCATAATGCCTATGTGTATACCTGACCCTGAAATGTACCTCACATTTTTAAAATTAAAAAAATTATGGCACTCAAAAGATAAATTGGGTAAAGAACCATTGCATTCAAATTTTAAAAATAAACTTTGTTTGGAGGCCAAGGCAGGAAAATTGCTTGAGCCCATGAGCTAGAGACCATTCTGGGCAACATAATGAGAACTTGTCTCCACAAAAATTAACAAAAATTAGCTGGGTGTGGTAATATATGCCTGCAGTCCCAGCTACTTGAGTAGCTGAGCCTGAAGGAATACCTGAGCTCGGGAGATCAAGGCTGCAGTGAGCTGTGATCATGCCACGGCACTCCAGTCTGGGTGACAGAGTGAGACCCTGACTCAAACAATAAAAATTAAAATAATAAATTTCAAAAAATGAGAAGTAAAATCAGCCCAGAGGAAAACCAAGACAAGTGAGGCATAGTACTGGTTTAAGAGCTTCACAGTGATGTGGAGAAAAAATATGAGAGGAAGGAAATTGGAAAACAAATGGAAATGTTGAAAGAGCACAGAGATCTGATAAAAGATATTCAGTGTTTCTAAGACAGAGAAGAGAAAAGATATATATGGCAGGGATTAAAAACAAGAGTCAGTAAAGTAAGAAGAGAGAAGAACTCCTTTAGTTTGGTATATAATATCTCCAAAATACCTACAATTAATATCATACTTAATGATGACAAACAAGGCTTTTCGACCAAGATTGGGAACAAGGCAAGGATGCCCCCTCTTACTACTTTTCAACATCATGCTGGAAGTCCTAGCTAATGCAATAAGGCAGTAAAATAAAATATGTACATATCAGAAAAGAAATAAAACAGTCTTTGCTCATAGATAACATCTATGCAGAAAATCCAAAAGAATTAGCAATGGCAATTTTTATTGTTTTGGTTTTTTTTTGAGATGGAGTCTCACTCTGTCCCCCAGACTGGAGTGCAGTGGCTGCTCCCAGCCACTGCAGCCTGGACCTGGCCTCCAGTGATCCTTCTGCCTCAGCCTTCCAAGGAGCTGGAACTATAGGCGCGCGCTACCACGCCCAGCTAGTTTTTGATTTATTGTAGAGATGAGGTCTCGCCAAGTTGCCCAGGCAGGTCTTGAACCCACTGGCTCAGACAATCCACTCACCTCAGCTTCCCAAGGCACGGGATTACAGGCTGAGCCACCGAGCCCGGCAGCAATGACAATTTTTTAAAAACCCATCTTGCATTATATCTCCCATCTCAGACTCATGTAGAACAACACCTTTAGGGGACTCAGGGAGCAATGTAACCCACCAGCTGGATGCCATCCACATGATCCAAGCCTCTGTCAAACCGGTAATAAAATCTAGTTAACTGAACCAGAATTAAGTTTGAATGTCCTAGACTTCTTGTCATGGTGAATGTCCTACACTTCTTGTCATGGCTGCCAACTGGGCTTATAGGGGGTTGCTATCAGAAAAAGAAAAAAACTATCATGCCTACATTCAGAGTGGAATATCAAGTTTTCAGTTTGATCTGTCTAACTTCTGAGTCAACAGCAGTTGTGGCTGGCCATCTGACCCACTGTTGGTTTTTTCATCACCATCAGCAAGCTATAAAAACATAAAAACCCCTGGTGACATGGTCAATCCTGAATTTGTTTTTTTTTTTTTTTAGTTGGAGTCTCACACTGTCACCCAGACTGGAGTGCAGTGGCTGCTCCTGGCCACCGCAGCCTCGACCTGCTGGGGCTCCGGCGATCCTTCGGCCTCAGCCTTCCAAGTAGCTGGAACTACAGGCGCGTGCTATCACACCCAGCTAATTTTTAATTTTATTGTAGAGATAAGGTCTTGCCAAATTGCCCAGGTGGGTCTCGAACCCGCGGGCTCAGGCAATCCACTTGCCTCAGCCTCCCAAAGGCACGGGATTACAGGCTGAGCCACCGAGCCCAGCTAATCCTGAATTATTTTGCTGTGACTGATGCTGTCAATTACAGCTCCCAAATGCAGATCTCTTTTGTGTCTGTACAAACACCTAGACCAGCACAATCTTGTTTCAGTGTGACAAATATAAATCTATATGCTTATCCTGTTGCTCAAGTGACCTTGTTACGCCATGTACTGTGATCAAAGCCGAACTTCCCATACAGCTTAATCAAACCAATGTCGTGATAATCCAAATCAAGTTTAACAACAAACTTTACTGGACAGACACCAAGATATCGTCAAACCAAAGCACTGATAGCAGAAACAGCGAGTCCTGTACTGGTCTCTTGTGCATCGGTACATATCTTGCAAGGCCATCTGTCAGGGATGGGATTGGAGGAAAAACCTTGAGGGATAAGGTAACGCCTTCCTTTGACACAAAGAGCTTGCTTGCTTACTTCTAACTAAAAAGGAAATTAATTCTTTAGACTCAGAATTCCTAAACTGCAATGAAAGAGTGCATGCATGTTTGGAATCCCAAGATACAAGACAGACAAAATATGGCAGAAGCAATATTAGAAAAAATGCTGACTGAGAATTTTCTGAAGCTAATCAGATACACCAAACCACAGACACAAGAATCTCAGAAAGTCACAAGCAGCATAAATAACAGAAAAATAAAGCCCAGGAATGGAAAGCATGCAGAGGAACAAAGATAAAAAATGTAAGCAAACTTCTCTGCAGAAACAATGCAGGTTTAAAGACAATGGAATGGCATATTTTAAGTCCCAAAAAATTTTTTTTCAACTGAGAATTCTATGCACATCACCCCAAAAAATGTCTTTAAGTTGTTAAGGAGAAACAAGGACTTTTCTCAAATAGACAACAATTGTGGGAATTTACCATCAGCAGATCTACTTTACAATAAATGTTCAAGTTTTTTTAGGCTAAAGAGAAAGAATATCAGAGGGAAACATGAATCTACACAAGGACATGAAGAGCACTGGAAATAAAATAATACAGGCAAAATAAAAATATTTTTACATTGCTTTTGTTTTAAATGACAGCCGTCTAAAGCAAAATCAATAGTAAAGCATTGTTTGTTTACACGATACATAAAAGTTATGACAACCATAGCACAAAGATTGGGAGAAAGAAAATGGGCAAATATCTTTTTCATGTTCTTACAGTCTATGTGAAATTGTACGCAATTATTTGAAAGAAGACTTACTGAAGAAAAGATGTATATTGAAAACTCTGAGGGAAACACTAAAAAAAATTTTAAATATATAAGCAATAAGCCAATAAAGGAGATAAAGTGAAATTTTAAAAATAAACCCAAGAGAAGGACGTAAAACAACACAGAGTAAAAGAAAAAAGATGTAATAAAGAGAAAAAAACCTTGCAAGAAGGTAGATGTGGCAGGCAAAATTCTAAGATGACTCTTCCTTACCAGGGTTTCAGGTTCCTGTTATACAAAGGGGAATCCCCCCCAAAAAATAACCAGAATTTATTTATAAAAAATTATGTATTTATTCTTACATGTTTAAGCTTGAGTCACCTTCATAGTACTCTCCGTTTGATGCAGTACACCTATTGAGACACTTTTTCCACTGCTCAAAAATGTTTTTGAATTAATCTATTTTGATGTCTTTCAGTGTTTCTGCCATTTTTTGTTTCACCTCTTCCACTTTTTTTTGAGGACTTTTTTCATCTGGAGAAACAAACAAAACAAAAAGTCGCTCAAGGTGAGATCAGATGAATAGGGAGGGTGGGACACGGGGGTCATGCCGTTTTTGGTCAGAAAACGCTGAACACTCCGTGTGGTGTGGGCAGAGTGCACTCTTAAAACATCCGTCATAAAATGGGCAAATGCGTTGAAAGAATCTTAAAAAGACAAATTCGCTAAAGCCAAATGCAGCCTCTCACAACAGTGCTAGCTGGGACACTGATGCCAAAGGGTTCCTAGAACACTTATCTACCAGAGGAAGCCTGGAGTACGAGGAGTCTGCCCTCCAAAAGGGAATGCCAACCTTGCCCCTCCCACCCCATACACACTCTTTCTCACAGTTATTCAGTCAAACAGTAAACTAGATGCTGCTCCAAAGGATGTTTCATATGTTAATTGATATCCTTAATCAGTGATCCTTAAGATGGGGGGATTATCTTCATGGGCCAGACCTAATCTTATGAACTCTTTAAAGAGATTCCCCATCGGTGGCTTTAAGGGTGGAAGGGGCTATGCGGCAAAGAATTTTGGCAACCCCTAGGAAGCAAAGGGCATCCCTCCACTGGCAGCCAGCAAGAAAATAATCTCCTTCGTCCTACGATTGCAAGGACCAAAATTTTGCCAACAACCAGCATGAACTTGAAAACAGATTCCCCCTCATCCACCAGGGCACTTCCATAATGAACATTTGTATACCTGACCCTGAATTGTACCCCACATCTTTGAAACAAAAAAATTAAAAGTGAAAAATAAATAAATAAAAACAAAATTATAAATAGGAAATCAGTCAATAAATTCTGGCATATCAGTAAAATGAAATGCTATGCAGTCATAAAAAGAAAAAGAAAAGAAAACAGATCCCTCCCTCAAGCGTCCACATGTAAATGCAGTTTTACTGATACCTTGATTTCAGTCTAGACTTCTGATCTGCTGAGCGGTGAGCTAGCAAATACTTTAAGCTGCTAAGTTTTACAATGTGCCACGTAATAGAAAACTAACAGTAGGTGTGAATCCAACCATATTAATAGTCACATTAAATGTGAATAGTTTAAGCAGACCTGTTAGAAGAGATTTTTGTCTAATTGAACTTAAAGAAACATACACGGAGGGAGAAGGGTTCAGGCTGGCAGACTAGAAGCAGCAGCCACCGCGTACCTGTTTGATGGAGTGAACCAAAATAGAGAATCTCAGCCCTCTGAGCAGGACGAGACCAAAAGACCCATCAGAGAAGCTGTGGGACCCACAGTGGGCAGCGAGGAGAGGCATCAGACAGCTTCGGTTGGAACCAGGCAGTCTCCTTGAGCACTTCACCATTGTGAACTGCAAGCAGTCTCTGGATGCAGAACAAGGGTGAGGGAAGCATGGAGCTCTGTGCTCTCGCCACGGACTTTGAAGGCCCCTTGGGCCCTGAAGAACTGCAGCCCCACATGGGAAAGATAACTGCCCAGTAGGGCAGTGCCAGAACCCACGTGGAACTTTGTGGGCCATCGAGCTGTATCTCCAACCATGCCATTCCTGGAAACAACCCCCAGAGGGCAGTGTCCTGCTGGGGCTGCACCAGCGGCCAGGCCGGTAGGGGAGCCAAACACCTGACAATTTCACTTGTCCGAGAGCAAATTCCACCAGTGCTGGCAGTTTGGGACTAGCTGGCAGTCTGGGACTAACTGAGGTGAGAGGACTTGGGGCCAGCTGCATGCTGTGTTCTGGATACATATTGCCTGTGTCAAAGCGGAAGGAGCTGGGTGGGACTTACCACCACCCGTAATCCCTCTCTGCCTGTGTACTCTTTTTGTATAACAGAGGCAGCTCTACTCATTCTTGCAACATGACCACAGTGACCAGAGGACTCCCCCGATTCCCACTGGGGCCACCATTTGTGTGCACAAGTGGGGACGTACAGCACGGACCTCCCAACCGGTTTTTTCCCCCACCCACCTCAAAGCCCAATATTGGCAGAGAATTTGGGGTGTGCCACAGCCTGCCCACCACCTTGGTCATCTGTGTGCTTCCCCAGAGTAACACAGGCCAAGCAGAAAGCCCTCAGTCACCCCCAAAGCTGGGTCTGTCCTGCAAGTGCCACCTTCTGACCAGAGGTCAGCTGGCACAGTTCAAAACAACATCTGATACCATAAAACAACCCTTGAGAAGGTCTGGCCCCAAACC